>CAUYRH010175760.1:0-12568 GCA_963574655.1 Perodicticus potto | reverse complement strand
AGGCTCTATCTCAAAAAAAAAAAAAAAGAAAGAAAAGAAAAGAAACAGGGTCTCCACCTGATGCGGTGACTCATACTTTTAATCCTGGCAATCTAGGAGGCCTAGGTGGGAGGATTGCTTACGCTCAGGTGTTCAAGTTCAGCCTGAGGAAGAGCTGAGACTCTGTTTCTACTAAACATAGAAAAATTAGCCAAGAACTGTGCCAGGTGCCTGTAGTCCCAGTTACTCAGGAAGCTGAGGCAGGAGGATCACCTAATCCAGGAGTTTGAGGTTGCTGTGAGCTAGGTTGAGGCCACAGCACTCTAATCTGAGCAATCGAGTGAGACTCTGTTTCAAAAAAAAAAAAAAAAAAAAATCAGGTTTTCACTTTGTTGCCAAGGCTGAAATGCAATCACACCTTACTATAACCTTGGACTTTCGGGTGAAGTAATCCTCTTGCTTCAGCTTTGTGAATAGCTAGAACTATTGACACTTGTCACCTCACTTGGCTATTTTTTAAATGTTTTATAAAGACTGGTAGTGAGGGATCTCACTAGGTTGCTCTGGCTGGTCTTGAAGTCCTGGCCTCAAGTGATCCTCCTGCCTTGGCCTCCAAAGTGCTGGGACTATCAGTATGAGCCACTGCACATGGCCAACGCTTATGATTTGGTGCACAGTAATTTACTACATTTTGTCTAGTTAGTATTTCAGGGGTATATGTATCTCTAATGGTAATTTGTAAATTACCTTGGCAATTTTTTTTTTTTTTTTTTTTGAGACAGAGTCTCCCTCTTGCTCAGGCTGGTCTCGAACTCCTGAGCTCAATCCACCCACCCACCTTGGCCTCCCAGAGTGCTGGGATTACAGGCGTGAGCCACGATGCCCAGCTTTATTTTTTTTAATACTCTTTTTTCAAATTCATCCATTCATTCTTTGATAGTACTTTTTTTTTTGAGACAGAGTCTTACTCTGTTGCACTGCTGTTTTGTCATGCAGAGCTCACAGCAACCTCAAACTCCTGGGTTGGAGTGATCTTCCTGTCTCAGCTTCCAAAGTAGCTGGAACTACAGGCATGTGTTACTATGCTTGGCAAGTTTTTCTGTTTTTAGTAGACAGAGGGTCTCAGCTCTTGCTCAGTCTGGTCTTGGACTCCTGAGCTCAGGTAATCCACCTGCCTTGGCCTTCCAGAGTGCTGGGATTACAGGCCTGAGCCACTATGCCCCGCCTACCTTGGTAGCTTATTAGTGGTTATACTATGCTGCTATTGTGTGTTGAATGGTTCTGTATCTCACCACAGAGAAGCAACCATAATGTATACATCTTTAAAAATAAGTGTAAAATTTGTTCTTTTTCTTTCTTTCTTTTTTTTTTTTTTTTGAGACAGAGCCTCAAACAATCACCCTGGATGGAGGCCGTGGCAACACTGCTCACAGCAACCTCCAATTCTTGGGCTCAAGCAAGTCTCTTGCCTCTGCCTCCCATGTAGCTGTGACTATAGGCACCCGCCACAACGCCCAACCATTTTCTGGTTGTAGCCGTCATTGTTGTTTGGCGGGCCCGGCTGCATTCGAACCCGCCAGCTCAGATGTACGTGGCTGGCGCCTTAGCCGCTTGAGCCACAGGCGCCAAGCTGAGTTCTTTTTCTTTTTTTTTTGAAACAGAGTCTCACTTCATCCCATCACTCACCCCTCACTCACGGTAACTTAGGCCCCACAGAGGAACCATGTAGGTCAAACGCTTTGCCACCCCTTATTCTCCTTTAGATCAGCAGCTCTTGGAAAACAAAAGCAGAGAATTCTTATATCTTCAAGAGGTGTTTTACATCTCCCCTAACCAGCTCCCAATTAAGAAAAAGGCTCTATCTAGGCAGATAGAAGCTGATTGCTGCCTGTCTATCCTATCTGGGAATACCAGAACATAGGACTGTGGTGACATTGTCCCTGCCAGTGGATTACTAGACATTCCTTACAACAAAACCCAGACACAAGAGATGTCCAGTGAATCCTGAGTCACCCAATGAGAGGACATTTGCAAGTCACACATGCAAGGAAATCTTAACAGTAAACCAAAAAGCCTCCTTCACCTGGAGGAGATACTTTGGATTATAATTACTGGTTTTATGATGTCACCTTTGTTCCAAGGTCACAATGCCATTATAGCACTTGTTGATACTGTTTCAATAATGGTTAATTTTCCAAGGTACTGGTAATCTCTCTCCTACAGCCACCCACATTATTATGCTAGAAACTGATAGCAGTTATTGCTTCTGGAGGAATTTTAGATGACTGGCAGTTGGCCATAAAGAAAACACTTTTTATTTTTATATCTTTTTATCCTACTGAAGCTGGACCCATATAATTGCATTACCTACTCAACTAACACGTAAACTCTAAAATACTGTACTAGTCTTCTAGGAATTTTAGATGGCCTTGTCAATATCAAGCCCAGGTTTATAATTCACCCAATCCGAAAAGATATTGTTCTCTAGTCTCTAGGTTTTCCTCTGGCACAACACTTCTACAAAAATATCTTAGTTATAGTCTTTTCAAAAATTCATCATTTGTCCCTAAAGCCACATCAGAAGAACAGGACAAGTGATTTGAGGAGAAGGAAAGAGAAGTTTATTAATTTTCTGGCAAATGAGGAGGCTGGCAGATTCCCATCTCAAAGTACCAGGCATCCCCTTTCTAAGTAGGACAGAGTCTCTAAGGTTCTGATTCATCCCATGTTCAACTAAGACAGTCTTGTGACCTCCACCAGGATTCATCCCATCTCCTGTGGCGCAAAGAACAAAGGACATCCCCCTGCCCCTCTAGACCACTGGCCTGAGGCAACGATGTAGGTTTTAGTTCTCGGAAAGGATAAGGAGCTTTTGAAGAGACAGAAAACATTTTTATCCCTTTTCAGGCCATTTTCTCTGTTACAACATACCTGCCACTTGAATGCCTGGGTCTCTCACCCCCATATCTCTGAGTCCTGCTAAGAATGTTATCCATTCCTCCAAGAACACGGTGTTTCAATGTAGCTATGAAGTCTGTTACTCTAGTCTTCACAATATTTTTTTCCACAAAGTTGTCCAATATTGATAATTTCTTAGGGTCCAAACCTCCTATAGTCACCTTCCAGCATGCAGAGACAAAGGATCTATAGATCAGCATAAATTTCTTAAGACAGAGACTCTTTGGAGCTTCAGGTAGAAATCCCCACAAATTGAATGCCAAATCACATACCAATATGCTCTTAATATTTTTTTCTAGTGAGAGATTCCTTTAATCAAATTCTCTAAGTGATTAATAATCACCAAAAATACTGAAGAACTGTGTAGCAGATGCTGTAGCTGCCTGGCCCAAACCCATTCAGCATTTACTGTTTCCATATTTCCTGTGGGTAAACACCAATGACTGACCAAGGGCTTTCATTAGCTGCATGAGTGTGCTAGACCCAAAGGGACATAGATGAAAATTTGGGCGTTAACGCCTTCATAAAGAGTCCTCAACCACTGACAGATGGAAGTTGGTGAATACATATCGCAGCTCCTCATCTATCAGATGGGACAACTCCCAGACTTTACAGTCTTTCAGGGTGTCCCTTTGGGGTTGACCTGAAGTCCACAGAGTCAACCCACTCATCAACATACCCTCTATTAGCTTTTTTCCAAGGTTGTCTCACTTTTCTATTCCCCTACTGGTGTTTCCTGAGATCACCTTCTAACCTGGACTTAAATCTTTGCCTTAGGGTCAACTTCTGGGGGAACTCAGCCAAGTCAAGCTGCTACCCTCTTGGTCCTCTTACAGATTATTCATTCTGACTATCAATTGAGTCATGTACATGCGAGCTAACCAATGCCAGAATCAGAATGCCTGCTCCATGGCCCCAGTTCTGTATCCATCTTTGGAAATCTACCTGCATTTCACTGATCTCTCCTCTAATGGGGAATCGGTCCATACTTTGTAATTAAATTCACTATACTCCACACCACACCAGAGGTCGCTTATGGAGAAAATACATTATTCCTCCTAATATTTTAGGCTTTTCTACCCAACATAGTTACATCAAAATTCTCAGAAGTCCTTTGAGGCCTTGGGGGCAAAAATAAAATGAATAAAAAAGTCGCTGACCTGAGATCTTATGAAGGCTAAATGTTACACTTATCTCCTCATTTTGGTGAAAATCATAACCTACTTTGGTTTGCTTTTGGTCTTGGTTTGGGATCCTCTTTTCTCTCTTGACTTGGCTCTCATCCTTCTTAAGAGATTAACTGGAGTCTTAGTAGCTGTTACAAGAAACTGGACTCTGGAAACTGTGGGCATGTTGTTTGCCAGATGGAATTTTGCAGTTCTGCAGACCAAACCTAATTATCCATTTTGAGTTGTCATCTGAGTTTCTATCTGAGTTGCCAGCGTTTGTCCATTTGATTTTTATCCTGTCCATTAAGCAATTTTACTGCATGATAGAGCATCTGCACAAAAAGAATTTCAGGAAGCCAGCAGCCGTGTGTTGAGAGCCATAGGGGATATGCTGGACTATTCACCCTAACACGGTTTCTCTCTTTAATCAAGTCAGAAGGAAATACACCGTATTAGAATAAAGAACTCAAAAAACATGTAGCTTAACACATCTATAGGTCACAGTCTGGAAAAGTCCTATGATGTTAACAAACTCCAATATATGCACTAAATGCATTTCTACTTGGTCAAGCCAAGTATATGTCATCTCAATATAACATAAAAATTTAAATGCTACAAATTGCAACCACCTAAATATTTTTTGAATCCATACATACTAAATACATTTAACTGTTCTTTCTTCATTTTTTCTTAAATTTCACAAAGGGTCCACTGACACTCCCAACTCCACCGGCATCTCCTGCCAAGTCTGAAGTTGGTCTGAGTCACTGACACACAGAAATTAATTTCACATAGTGATGCCCACTATCTTTCTTCTCCCTTTTCTTCATTGCTAAGCAACAGGGAAATAAAAAAGTAAAACTAAAAAAGAACAAAATCAACTGCAGTTTATTTTGTATGCAAGTAGGTTAACATAAAGGTGAAATAATGCTTAACAGTGATAAAAATGCTTTTTAATAACAAGGAGGACTTCTTAAACCTTTCAGGTGCCCTGCAAAAACTGACATAGTTGTATGTATTTGGGGGGGTATGTGTGATATTTTGATATACGTATTTATGTGTAATGATCAAATCAGGGTAACTGGCATATCCATCAACTGAAACATTTACCTTTCTTTGTGCTGGGAATATTACAATTCTTATCATCTAGACATTTTGAAATACACGATAAATTACTGTTAACTATAAGTTTTTTACTATCCTATCAAATACTAGAACTTACTCCTTCTATCTAACTGCACCTTTCAAATGCTTTTTGAATAAGAAATACTTAACCGTTACTGGTTTTCTTTTTTCTAAGATAAAGTTTGACCATGTTCTCCAGGTTAGATTTGAACTCCTTGCTCAGCCTCCTGAGTAGCTGCAACTACAGGCTTACAGGCTTGTGGAACTGGAACACCTGGCTTTCCTGGCTTTTGAACATATAAAAGTAGGAACTGGTCAGCTCACCTCGATAGAATATCCATTTGCATAATAGTAGAGGTTCTCCTTTATCATAAACTTACAAGTTTCACATTCCTTTAGAATTTGAGTGGTGGGTTGGAATAATCTGGGCCAGCAGCAATCCTAAATTAAGTCAACCTATATAGGAATTGCTGTCCTAGCAGGGGGTCACCTGGTATCCGAAGAACAACCTTTCTCTGCCCATTCTCACTACCCTTGGGTTCCCCTCCATGCGGCCTTCCCTGTCTTCTTACTACTAATAGCAGGACGCATGTCTGACATCTTCCCAAACCACAGAGCTGCCCAGATCTATGCTTCCTGTTTTGCTGATTCACCACTCCTGCTACTCGTTCTATGAACCCTAATCAGGGTCCTTCGCTCCATCCCCAAGGGCATCTCTCTAGGCTAAATCTCTTATCCCTTACTTAAACCTCTGCCAATTCTCCCTCTCACTTTTTATTTATTTTATTCATTTATTTTGGTCTGGGGCTGGGTTTGAACCCACCACCTCCGGCATATGGGGCCGGCACCCTACTCACTGAGCCACAGGCGCCACCCCCTCTCACTTTTTAGAAGTGAAAATTATAGCCCTGTCTTCCTAAAACTACAAATAAGACTAGTTCTGGGGTGGCGCCTCATCGAGTAGGACGCCGGCCCCATATACCAAAGGTGGCGGGTTCAAACCCGGCCTCAGCCAAACTGCAAAACAGAAAAATAGCCGGGCGTTGTGGTGGGCACCTGTAGTCCCAGTTACTCAGGAGGCTGAGGCAAGAGAATCGCCTAAGCCCTGGAGTTGGAGGTTGCTGTGAGCTGTGTGACGCCATAGCATGCTACCGAGGGCGATAAAGTGAGACTCTGTCTCTACAAAAAAAAAAAAAAAAAGACTAGTTCTACACCATAGAATATGCAATCTGCCCTTAAACAATCTATGCTCTGTTGTCACTGGGAGAGAGTAAGATTTGGCAAAGAAGCCCTGGATCTGTGACTTTTTTCTGTGACTGAGTGAGAAGAGATGAAGTACTCACTTGGCCGCTGAATGCAAGTTCCCATAGAAACATTCTTATAAATATTTCATCATGCCCCGTCGGGAGCACTATAGGCTAAATGGGTATTTGTGGGCTTCCTTGGGAAATTAACCGCATCTACCAAATGGCTGCTATGAGAAAGTATATTTAGATTTACAACCAATATAAAACACAAACTAATTCTGTCAAGGAGTATAATCTGGATTCCAAAATCCAGATTTCCATCCAGGTTGTCTTTCCTTCTGGCATCTCCACTTTCCCTCAGGCGCTGAAAACCTAACATTTGTCCTACACTAAATCTGCTTCTCTACTAGTCCCTATTCAGTTAATAGCATCCTTTCCACTGATTGCTCAAACCTAGAAACCTGACACAGCTTTGATTGTTTCTTGTTCCTCACTGCCCACATCCAACTGGCCTCAAATTTTGATAGTCCTTCCTCTGTTTTTTATTTTTTGTTTGTCTTTTTAAGAGATGGGATCTTAATCTGTTGCCCAGCCTGGAGTGCACTGGCTACATTATAGCTCACTGTAACCTTGAACTCCTGGGCACAGGTAGTGCTATCACTTCAGCCTCCGAGTTGGTATGACTACAGGTTTGTGCACCATCAACCCCTGGCTCATTTTATTTTATTTTATTTTATTTTTATTTTTATTTTTTTTTGCAGTTTTTGACTGGGACTGGGTTTGAACCTGCCACCTCTGGTATATGGGGCCGGCACCCTACTCCTTTGAACCACAGGCACCGCCACTACCCCTGGCTCATTTTAAAACAACTTTTTTAGAGATGACACTTCACCATGTTCACCAGGCTTCTCTGGCACTTATGGGCTCAAGTGATCCTCCCACCTTGGCCTCCTAAAATGCTGGATTTATAGGTGTGAGTCACCATGCCTGGCCATAGTCTTTCCTCTGAAATATTTCCCAAGCCTCTCTTGTTAACACAACTTGCGTCCAGACCCCACCATCTTTCCGTGTGTCTATGATAATAATGTCTTTCAACGATCTCCTTGCTTTTGTTTCTTCCTACCTTTTTCAGACTCAACTGTGGCACTGCTTTGAAAGTTTTCTGTCTAAAACACAGATAGAATTATGATAGGATTATGATAGGCCCTGTTTAAAAAACAAAACAAATAAATTAAAAAAATTCTTAGATTGTCTTCTGCTAAATCAAATAGCCTGACTTCCGAAGAAGAGGGATTCAGGCCCAATCTGTCACACTTCAGCACCTGGGCAGTCCAACAAGGCTTTTTTTTTTTTTTTGCTGGCAGCAATTCTCCAGGATCTCAGATACAAGCCCTTCAATAAGGGCTTGAACACACAGCTGTAATGTACCCAGGGATGAACACACAGCTGTAATGTACCCAGTCTTCTCTCCCCCGGTGCTTCAGCCCATCCTCACCAGCAGCCGAAAGGGTATATGGAGACAGTATACCTCTAGGATTGGAGTAGGGACTCCCACTACAGAAATAATCCACTGACTTTCTGGTCCAATCTCAGATTTTTAACAATCAGAGATAAATTTTGTATTAATTATGGAAGCCCCCTTGAATCACAGCTTTTCTGTGCTCTCCCTTTTATCACCTTCCTAATTTGTCTCTTGTCATCTTACTAAAGAGGTTTTTCTGTTTTGTTATTGTTCTATTTCTATTTATTTATTTATTTTTGGAGACAAGATCTCCCAGTGTTGCCCATACTGGAGTGCAGTGGCTATTCACAGGCACAGTCATACCACAATAGAGCTATAGCCACCAATGCTGAGGCTCAAGCGATCCTTCTGCTTCAGCCTCCTGAGTAGCTGAGACTGCAAGCACAAACCACCACACCCAGCCATACTAGAGTTTTAATAGTTTTAGTTTGAATTAAGTTGTTAAAGCATTCTATACATTTCCTATTGAAACATATCTTAGAAATATAATTTGGAATGCCAAACATTTTCTAACTATAATTTGAAACTGAAGTTTCATGAGCTGGGTGCAAATTCTAAAAGGATACTTTACCTAAAATCTAAATTCATTCAGTCAACAAATACATTTTGAGTCCCAAGCCTTAAACTAGATGCTGGGGCTACAATAATAAGAAAAAATGGATATGTTTTCTGCCCTCACAGAGCCTATTGTTGGGTGTGTGGAATAGGTGTTAATCAAATAATCAAACTATTAACATCAAAATCAAGAATAAAATTGCTGGCCAGCGAGGTGGCTCAGGCCTGTAATCGTAGCACTCTAGGAGGCCGAGGTGGTTGGATTGCTTGAGTTCACAAGTTTGAGACCAGTGAGAGCCCATCTCTACTAAAAATAGAAAAACTGAGGCAAGTGGATCACTTGAGGCCAAGTTGGAGGTTGCTGTGAGCTATGATGCTACCCAAGGTTACAGCGTGAGACTCTGTCTCAAATAAATAAAAGAATGAAATTGCAACAGTGGCAAGTGTTCTGAAGGGGAAGTGCCTGGCACTTTGAGATACCAGAATTTCGGAATTTAATTTAATCAGACGAGTCTCTTAAGAGAAACTTGATCTGAAATAGGAAGGATGACCAGGAGACCCATACTTGAGAAGGTCAAGTATTATAGGCATAGGGAACAGCTTTTGCAAAGTGGCTGTCATTACAGGGGGGATGTGGAGTATGACATGAACTTAGAGAGACAGGTAGACATCAAATCCTCTGGAGTTAAGTATTATCTTTACCATAAATACAACTGAAGCTTTTTTTGTGGGCCAGACTGCTGTGGCACTAGCCTAGCTCACAGCAACCTCAAATGCCTGGGTTTAGGTTATCCTGCCTCAGCCTTCCAAGTAGTTGGGACTATAGGCACCTACCACAATGCACCATTAATTTTTCTAGTTTTAGTAGAACTAGGGGTCTTGCTTTTCTTGCTCAGGCTGGTCTTGAATTCCTGAACTCAAGCAATCTTCCTGCTTCAGTTTCCTGGAGTGGTGGCATTACAGCTGTGAGCCACGCTCTCCCCACCAGCAACTGAATCCCTGGAAGCAATAACTTCATGGGGAGGAAAATGTGTGCCACTGGTTTGGGTCTAATCAAAGAAAGGGGGACTTATTCTGAAGTTCATCTCTGACTCCCCAAATGTCTCCACAACTCTAGTTTCTTTACCTATGGTAAAGAACCAACCAACTCCATGCTTGTGACCTCCAGTTTTGTTGAGATATTTTAAGGAACAGTGAGTCATAATTGCTAAGTTCTTTGAACTCCTTGGATGAAAGATGTTACACTGCCTATAAATGTAAAGCATTGTTATTACCTGTCAGACAATAAGCTGTCTCCAGTCAAAAAGAAACCAGCAAAATATAAAGTATATGAGGCACCATACACTTCTGTAATATTTAAATTTATAATCTGGGTATGAATTAAATGGGTTTAATGCTGAGTAAGGCTAGCACTTTTGATCTATAATGCCCACAGCACTATGCAAACATTAAGTCATCTAGTCTCAAAATGTCCTGTGGGTGTGTATGTCATAAACACCAACCATTTTAATTCTTTCTTTTCACTTTCTCTCTAGAGGTTACCACCAAAGTTCGTCGAAAATCCCAGAAAGAGGATATAAATTATTGGTTTACTCTGCTAGTCTTATTTATTTTCATACAAATAAGCAAATGAAAACATCTCTAAGACAAATACAAACTGTGAACATGAAGATGGGGAAGAGTGTAAATTTAAAAAAGCATTATATGGGTAGTGCCCATAGCTCCGTGGGTACATAAACGGAGGCTGGCAGGTTTGAACCCGGTCTGGGCCAGCAACTGTAATCTCAGTGCTTTTTTTTTTTAGCGACAGCGTCTTACTTTATCGCCCTCGGCAGAGTGCCACGGCATCAGACAGCTCACAGCAACCTCCAACTCCTGGGCTTAGGTGGTTCTCTTGCCTCAGCCTCCCGAGTAGCTGGGACTACAGGCGCCGGCCACAATGCCCGGCTTTTTTTTTGTTGCAGTTTGGCCAAGGCTGGGTTCGAACCCGCCACCCTCGGTATATGGGGCTGGTGCTCGACCCACTGAGCCACAGGTGCCACCCTAACCTCAGTACTTTGTAAAGTCAAGGTAGGAAGATTGCTTGAGGCCAGGAATTCAAGACCAACCCGAGCAACATAGCAAAATCTACAAAATAAAAATATTTTCTCTACAAAATAAAAAATTAGCTGAGTGTGGTTAGCACATGTGTGTAGACTCAGCTATTTGAGAAGGTGAGGCAGAAGGACTGCTTGAGCCCAGTAGCTAGAGGATGCAGTAAGCTATGATCGTGCTCCCACACTCCAGCCTGGGCAACAAAGGAAACCCTGCCTCACAGAAAAAAATAAATAAAATAAAATAAAACTTAAATATGCATAGAAGCATTTCACCTCAATTTAGGGCAGACTTCTGAAAAAAGATAGAGAATTAAACATATGCATTTACCTCTACTTCTCTGGAAAAACTCATTAAACTCACAGTAAATGGATATTTACAAAAGGTCTCAATCAATACTCTGTGGAAACTTGAATAGAAAAGAACAATTACAGAAGATCACAATAGAATTTTTTAAAAAGAGAAAAGTATCAAGGCACAATGACACAGATAATAGAAGACAATATCAAAAGTTTGGCAACTGGGGCTGGGGGTTAGTGGCTGACACCTGTAATCCCAGCACTCTGGGAAGCGGAGGCAGGCGGAGGCAGGCGGATTGCCTTAACTCATGAGTTCAAGGCCAGCCTGAACTAGAGCAAGGTTCTGCCTCTAAAAATAGTCATCGTGGGGGGCACCTGTAATCCCAGCTACTTGGGAGGCTAAGGCAGGAGAATCACTTGAGTCCAGGAGTCTGAGGTTGCCTACAAGCTATGATGCCACCACACTCTACCAAGGGTGACAGTGAGACTCTGTTTCAAAAAAAAACCTGAACACATTCAAGACAGCTGAATGCTAAGCCAACAGTGGCCAAAGTAACCCTTCCAAGAATTTTATGGTTTGGTGGTATTGATACAAGGTTCCCCCATTCAAGGCTGGACAGGGGACCCAGTTTTCCTAGGCTTAGGCAAATTCACGAAGGGAACACCCCGAACTTTTGTCCTGAGTTGGAGGGCCTGTTTTCATTCCCTTGTTTATGAAATCTTTTTTTTTTTCCTTTTTTTTTTTTTTTTTTGAGACAGAGCCTCAAGCTGTCAACCTGGATAGAGTGCCATGGCATCACAGCTCACAGCAACCTCCAATTCCTGGGCTCAAGCGAGTCTCCTGCCTCCACCTCCCAAGCAGCTGGGACTACAGGCGCCCGCCACAACACCGGGCCATTTTTTGGTTGCAGGCGTCATTGTTGTTTGGCGGGCCCAGGCTGGATTTGAACCTGCCAGCTCAGGTGTACCTGGCTGGTGTCTTAGCCGCTTGAGCCAAAGGGCTGAGCCACCTTTTTTTTTTTGAGACCCTCAAGGTGCTGCCCTGGGTAGAGTGCTGTGGCATCATAGCTCACAGCAACCTCCAACTCCTGTCCTCAAGCAATTCTCCTGCCTCTGCCTCTCAAGTAGCTGAGACTATAGGCGCCTGCCACAAGGCCCTGCAGCTGTCGTTGTTTGGTGGCCCAGGCTGGATTAGAACCCGCCAGCTCAGGTATATGTGGCTGGCGCCTTAGCCGCTTGAGTCACAGGCGCTGAGCCACTCATTAATGATGAAAACGTGTTTCTATTTGCAAAGTCCTGGCCCAGTGTAAATTTTCAAGACCTAATACCCCTAGATAAAAAGCCTATGTTGGCTCGGCGCCTGTGGCTCAACGGGCTAAGGCGCCAGCCACCTACACCTGAGCTGGCGGGTTCGAAACCAGCCTG
Source organism: Perodicticus potto (assembly GCA_963574655.1). Classification (NCBI taxonomy): domain Eukaryota; kingdom Metazoa; phylum Chordata; class Mammalia; order Primates; family Lorisidae; genus Perodicticus; species Perodicticus potto. Next base: position 195 of record CAUYRH010175760.1, on the reverse strand, counting down.
GGCCCGCAAAACAACAATGATGGTTGCAACCAAAAAAAAAAAAAAATGGCCAGTTGTTGTGGCGGGCGCCTGTAGTCCCAGCTACTTGGGAGGCGGAGGCAAGAGACTCACTTGAGCCCAGGAATTGGAGGTTGCTGTGAGCTGTGATGCCATCGCACTCTATCCAGGGTGATAGCTTGAGGCTCTGTCTCAAAA
>CAUYRH010175753.1:0-21768 GCA_963574655.1 Perodicticus potto | reverse complement strand
CCTCAGCAGGGTTGATGTGTGTTCTTCAACCTTCTCTCTTGGCTCAGATCCAAACCATCGTCTTTCTTGCTAAACTTCTGTCCTTTAACTCTCCTTCTGGACGGGAGCCTCTGTAGAAAGCTGGCTCCAGTCGGCCATCTTCCCTCCGCCCCCCGAGAGACCCCATGCAGAACGAACAAGCTGATGCCTGTGAAATTCAGCAAAGCGCCAGGAACCAGCAAGTGCTCGATAAATGTCAGCTATGAGCGTCATCTCTGTTGTCCTTCAAATATAGAAAATTACTTCCTGTCCTGAGCTTCACAGACTCTACTTACTCTGGATCAGAGGTAGAGAACCTGAAATATATTTTTTAGTTAATGTACATGTTAGCAGAATAATTTATATTGGGTTTAGAGGACTAAAGGGTTCTCGTTTGGTTTGGGTTTCAGTTCAGTGTGGGATGGTGTGAGCAAAGAAGGATGTTCATTCTTTACATTCATTCATTCAACAAGCATTTGCTGAGTGCCCTAGACGCCAGACACAGCTCTGAGAGCTGGGAGCCGAGTGTGAAAGTGCAGATAGCATGCAAACTGAAACAGCAATGCAATATTGCTCCACACCAGTTAGAATGGCCAAAGCCCAGAACGCTGACTACGCTGACAGGGATGTGGAGCAGCAGGAACTCCCTGCCACTGCTTGCGGAAATCCAGAATGGCACAGTAGCTTTGGAAGGCAGTCTGGCCGTTTCTTAACGAAACCAAGATCCAGCATTCACGCTCCTTGGTATTTAGCTGCCCAAAGATGTTTACAGCAGCTTTATTCATAAGGGCCAACACCTGGAAGCAGCCACGATGTCCTTTAGTAGGTGACTGGATAACTTCCCTGTGGCACTGATAGAGGGTTTCCCCATTCCAGGCCAGACAGGGGACCCCAGTTTTCCTAGGCTTGGGCAAGTTCATGAAGGGAACACCCTGACCTTTTGCCCTGAACTAGTGGGACTGACACTCAGGAACACTGAAAACATGTTTCTATTTGCCAAGTCCTGCCCAAGTGTAATTCTCAAGACCTAATACCTCTAGATAAAGAGCCCACGTAGAGACTCCCCAATTAGTTCTTTCCCCCTGCTAGAAGCTCTGGTGCTTTCTGCTTCTTCTGTATTCCTTTCTAATAAAATCCTATCCTACCACTGATCTGTGGTCCTTAGGTTCATTCCTCAAATCCCCGAGACCAAAGACCTACTGAGGAGAGAAATTCTGATAACACCATCTCCAGAAAATGGAATGTTATTGAGCACAGAAGAAAAATGTGGCATCGAGCCACGAGCAGACATGGGAAGCTGCAATGCATTGTGCTGAGTGAAGGAAGCCAGATTGAAGAGGCTTCACCATGTGTCTCCAGCTGTGTGGCAACATGGAAAAAGAGCACCTGTGGTGACCAGTGGTTGCCAGGGAGCAGGGGGAGAGGGATGAGCAGGAGGAGCATAGAGGTGCTTTAGGGCAGTGGCACTGCCCCGTGTGATGCTGCAGTGGGGGACACACGGCATCACACACTTGTCCAAACTCACAGTGTGCAACAACAAGAGTTGACCCCATGTAAACTGTGGACTCAGGGCGGCACAGTCGCTGGGTAGTCTCTTCCTCTTCACTTTGCTGGCAACCAAAATCTGTCTTTTTTTAAATACTTTTTTTAAATGCAGATGACAATTCTAATCTCATAGAAAGATACTTTCCTTCTAGGGTGTGTGGGGTGGGAACAAGGGGACATAGGAAACAAACAAGTTAAGTATACAAAATGCACTATGTGTGATTTGATGAAAAGGGTTGTAATGCAGAAAGTGGGTTAGGCACTGCCCAGACAGGAGGTTGACAGTGGTCAAAGACAGACCTAAGACAGACAAAAACATCTGATGAAGAACTGAAGTGAAGGGCTACGCCCTGCAGAGTCCAGAGAAGACCACCCAGGGAGAGTGAACAGGGACCCAGGGAAGGGGTTTGCCTGGGTGTTAGGGGACCTGTGGGGAGGCTGGCACGTGATTCTCAAACACTTGAGGATTGGGGCCACCACAGCCTCCAATTTCTTTAAGCTCACGACAGCAGGTAGACACTTCCCATTAAAATGTATGACATCTGAATGCAGTTTCTGTGGCTCTCTGGGTTGTGAGATTTGCATTAAAGTGCTCAGTCACCAAGTGTTTTCAGCTTAGTCTGCACATTCACTGCCTCCCACTAGCAATTTCACACACATGAGCTGTCCAGAAAACGGATTATTATTCATACTTGGGGTTTTCTCAGAACTACAACAGTGCACATCTCTCCAACAACTTATAATTTCCACAGGACTTTCATCCACTTATCACATTTGATTTACAGCTTACAAACCATGGAAGGGAGGGGGCATTATCCCATTTTGCAGAGGAAGAAATAGAGGCTTTCCAAGGACACATGCAGAAGAAGAGGAAGGGCCATTTTCCACCACTATGACTCTATTGAGTATATAATTATCACAATTCCTCTTTTTCATATGGTAAAATATTCCCCTCTTTGAGGGAAGGGGCTATCACCTTTTCATCCTGATATATCTGAGGCAGGCTTTGGTGTTAGGTCTGAGCCTAGCAGGGTTGTAGTGCCACAGCCAGCTCCTACCAGTTCATAGCAATCAAATGATAAATTTTCAGGAATTTTGCAAGCTGGTTGACATCAAGTTGATAGTGTGAAATGAACCATTATACGAGTATTTACACCACAAAAATCAGCAAACCTACAAATCAGGGCCTGTTCCTGCCCTAGCCCAGCCCCATCCCAGAAGAGCTGGCCTATAAGCATTCACCAGCACACCATCTCCTCCAAGCCCAATACTGCCTCTTGTTAGCTACAATCTCATACAAATAGCTTATTGCACAAGTCCTCAGATTTTCCTGCAAGATGGTTCTGAGGATTAATCAAGATAAAACATGAAGAGAGCTGTGTAGCACTCGTGACCTTCAGCAGCACACGTGCATACTATCACAGAGCAGGTGTGGGAGGGACTCAGAAGCTCCCATGGACCAGAGAGAGTTTCAGAAGGGAGATACCTGGGAAACACGAGGAACAGCCAGAAAAGTGTGTACAAGAAGGAGTTGTGCTGCTGTAGCAAAGAACCCCATAGCCACCCCTGGGTGTGAGAAGACCTGGCTCTTACGTGTGACCTTGCCTTTGCCCCAATTACTTGTGAGATCCCCCATTCACCCTGAGGAACAGCCTAGCACAGCACAGCCACCTTCCCTGGGCCCTGTCTCTGCACAGCCTGTCCTTGGGATCCCCTGTCAGGCTCGGCAATGCCTACAAGGCAATGCCTATCAAGGTGTAGCTGGGCACACCTGTGACCCACCTCACTGCCCCATCCCTGCCCCTAGAGTAACAAACACATGCCACTTACAAAGAAAATGTTGGTGATATGGCATCTTTAAAGCACACAGTGAGGTAGCCATGAGACGATGAGTGTTGAAAGCACCCTGGAAAAGGTGGCATCACCTCCCACCACTTTTATTATGGAGGCTGACATGGGTGTCCCAGGAGACTGAAGAAGATGATACAATTGGAATTAGGAAAACTCCCGTGAGCACTCTCCACCCTATGTCATGGGTGGACAGAACCTCATTTGACCCCAGGGAGCGGGAGATGTTTGGAATCTCTACAGTTTTCTACCTTACTCCAGGACACCAGAGCACAGTGACTGCTCAGGATGCAGAACATGACGGAAGGCATGAGCACCTGTTGGTTAGTGCCGTCTGCTCCCCCAGTGAGCTCTGGAAAGACAGGGGTGACCATCCTCCTCATTGTTCTGCCAACGAGGCATACTGTAGCATTTGCCACTTAGCAGCACTGAACAAACTGACACAATGGACATCAGATGCTCAGGAGGCAGATGAGCAAGGCCTGGTCCCCTTCCCTAGGCAGTTCACTGCCACAGGAGAAACCGACACATCAGCAGGTGATGGGACAAGGCTGCCTCTGAAGGAAAAGGGGCTGCAAGAAGCTCAGAAAGCAGGAGGAAGGTGGTAAGGACTGGACTCGAGTTCGAAGGGGGAAAGAGTCATTCTGCTTCTCTTCATTTCTGTACTATTGGAAATTAGGAGAGTGCCTGGTACCCAGGAAGAGCTCAGCAATTATCTACTCCAGAATGAGTTCCTGCAGGATGGTGAACAGAAGTCCGTACAGTGAACACAGAAGAGGTGCTCTGGAATAAATTCCTGTAGGAAAATGAGAAGTCCACACAGTGAACACCAAAGCGGTACAACAGAATGAGTTCCTGAGGGGGTGAGGAGAAGTCCCCACAGTGGACACAGAAGAGGTGCTCCAGAATGAGTTACTGAGGAACGGTGAGCAGAAGTCCACAGTGGACACTGAAGAGACGTCCTCCAGAATGAGATCCTGGAGGATGGTGAGCAGAAGGCCACACAGTGGACACAAAGGAGAGGTCTGCCAGAATAAGATCCTGCGGGATGGTGATAAGTCCATGCTGTGGACACAGAAGAGAAGTGCTCCAGAATGAGTTTCAGTGGGATGGTGAGCAGAAGTCTGCACAGTGGACACAGAGGAGAGGTCCTCCAGAATGAGTTACTGCAGGACAGCGAGCTGAAGTCTGCACAGTGGACACAGAATTGGTGCTCCAGGCAGGAGGCTCAACAGGTACAAAGGCGTGAAGAGATGGGAACAGCAAGGGGCAGTGCAGGTTGGAACAAGAGTGTGTCCCAAGACAGTGGCTGACATGACACTGGTCAGGGTTAGAGGCTAGGTCTTTGCAGAGTCATTGCAGCACTGCATGCACAGAAGTCTAGCCTCAGGTTTACACCTCAGGTTTACACTTTGGTAAGAGTTGAAGGGCAACTGGTAATGGGCACTGCAGCTGATGTTGGAACGCTAAGTAGGCCCTGTAGTTACAGTCAAAGCTGGTGATGACTTCTACAGGAGTGACACCACTCAGCCTTGGGCAATCATTCATAGAAGGCTGGTGTCCTTCTCCAAAGGCTGCGCCTGGGGACTCCCAGCCTCTGTCCTCCCTCCAATTGCTTTCCCTGCCCTCCTGCTTCAGCAGAGCAGCTCCATCTTTAAATATTTATGTAGTTTTCTTCTAATGAAAAGTTTCCATGCTTAACGTTTATCCATGGATTTAAGTGGTTCTTTCTTGGCTTAGAGTGGCAGGTAGACACCTGTGTGTTGACTCATTCCATTTGCACTCAAAAAAGGTTCTAGAAACCTATACCTGCTCTCAGAGCTATTTAAACTGACTTCAAGTATCTGTTCTCATCCTGTCCTACCAGGCATGTGTGCTCACAGCTGGTTTAGGCTGTAGACAGTGGCGGGTGCCTCCCTCATACTATTTTAAACAAAACATTTTAACGGTCTAGTAAATGTAGTCAATCAGGTGAGTAGAAATGGAATTTTAAATGCAGTCCAAAACTACAAATGAGCTTCCTACCCACTAACATTTAATTAGGATAATAATCTAAAACTAAAAACAGGAGATGTGTTCTCCAAAAGCCACCACGTGCTCACAGCTGATGCCAGAGGAGAGGGTGAGCAGACAGAGTCCACACAGAGGTGAAGCAGCCTCGCTTCAAGTGCTCAACTAGCCAGAGACCAACCTCAAAGCACAAGAGCCCACACGGGCACATCTCACTGCTGGATCCCACTGCACTTTACATGGACTGTGCATCTCACAGACTGGAGGTCTGTAAGGGCCTGCACTGGGCAGTCTGTAGGTGCCACCTATCCAGCAGCCTGTGCTCATTTGTCATCTGCCTGTCACATCGTGGTGACCCTTGCAATGCTCCAGAGTTTCAACACTGTTATATCTCTTATGGTGATCTGTGGCCAGTGATCTTTGATGTTAGCATTGTATATGTTTGGGGGCACAGTGAGCCGCACTGGCGAACCTGAAAAATGTTATATGTGTTCTACTGCTTCCCCTACCTTTCTCCATTTCCCTGGGTCTCCCTATTCCCTGAAACACAACAGTATTGAAACTAAGGCACTTAATCACCTTGCCATGTCCTCTACGTGTTTAAGTGAGAGTCACTTGTTTCTCACTTTAAATCGAAAGCTAGAAGTGATAAAGCCCAGCAAGGAAGGCATATGGAGACAAGCCAAAAGCCAGGCCTCCTGCACTCAACAGTTAGCCACGTTGTGAATACAAAAGAAACATTCTCAAAGGAGATTAAAGTGCTGCTCCAAGGAACACACGAATGATAAAAAGTGCAACAGCATTATTGCTGATATGGCAAAAGTTTGCGTGGTCTGGACAGAAGATCAAACCAGCCACAACAATCCCTTAAGCCAAAACCTAATCCAGAGCAAGGCCCTGACTCCCTTCCATTCAGGGGTGTAAGGATTCTGCAAAAGAAATGTTTGAAGCTAGCAGAGGTGGGTTCATGAGATTTAAGGAAAGAAGCCAACGTAAAAGGGCAAGGTGAAGCAGCAGGTGCTGATGGCAAAGCTACAGCAAGTGACCCAGAAGACATAGCTAAGATAAGTGATGAAAGTACATGAAACAACAGATTTTCAGTGTAGGTCAAATGACCTTCTATTGGAAGAAACCGTCTTGCACTTGCACAGCTAGAGACAAGATGCCTGGCTTCAAACCTTCAAAGGACAGGCGGACTCTCTTGTTAGGGGCTAATGCAGCTGAAGACTTTAAATTGAAGCCGATGCTCACTTACCATTCTAAAAATTCTGGTGTCCTTAAGAATGATGCTGAATCTACTCTGCCTGTGCTCTCTAATGAAATAATAAAGCCTGAATGATATCACGAATGTTGTTCTCATTCTTAACACAACATCCTTTCTGTAGCCCAAGGATCCAGTTGTTATTTTTGACTTTCAAATTGTATCATTTAGGCAAATCAGTGCCTATAGCTGGCACAGACTGTGATTCCTCTGACGGACCGGGGAAAACTAAATCAAAAATCTTCTGGAAACAATTCATCTTTCTAAATGCTGTCAAGAATATTCATGATTCACGGGAGGAGGATAAATGTCTCCATAAACAGGAGTTTGGAAGAAGTTAATTTCAACCCTCACCACTGGCTTTGAGGGGTTCAGGAATTCAGCAGAGGAAGTCACTGCAGTTGTGGTGGAAATAGCAAGAGAAGTAGAACTAGAAATGGACCTTAAGGATGTGACTGAGTTGCTATTAATATAATCTCACGATACAGCTTGAACAGAGGAGGAATTGCTTCTTACACATAAGCAAAGAAAACAGTTTATAGAGACGGGACCTATTCCTGGTGAAGATGCCATGAACATTTTTGAAATGACTACCGAGGATTTGGAATAGTACATAAACTTAGTTGAGAACTCGGTGGCAGAGTTTGGGAGGACTGACTCCACCTTTGAAAGGAGTTCCACTATGGTAAAACGCTACCAGACAACACTGCATGCTACAGAGAAATCTCTTATGAAAAAAAGAGTCAAATGATGCAGCAAACTTCACAATTGTCTCATTGTAAGACATTAATTACCATATTACCCTAGCTGTTAGCAACTACCACCTAGATCAGTCAGCAACCACAGGCATCATGTCAAGACCCTCCACTATCAAAAAGATTACAACTCACTGAAGGCTCAGATGGTTATTAGCATTGTGTTAGTAATAAAGTATTTTTAAATTCAGATATGTTCATTCCACTTCTAGACATAATTCTCTGCACACGTGATAGACTATAATATCGTATAAACAACTTTGGTACGCACTGAGGGACCAAAGCGTTCTGTGACTTGCCTCCTTGTAACATTTCTTTTCTTGCTGTGTTCTGGAATCAAACCTGTGATGTCCTCGAGGTTTGCCTATATTGGCAATAACAATGAAGACTCTTCATGGGGTGGTTAGCACATGGTCCAAGACCACGTGGGTGCTTGTTGTGTGACACCATTTGATCCTTAGAACAACACTATGATGTCTTTTTCCTTTGGTTTCCATTTTGCAAATAAGCAACCTGAAACACACAGGGGCAAATCAACTTGCTCTCAAGGTCTCTGTATTAGTCAGCTCAGAGAGACATACCAAAAATAAAACACGGACTGGGGGCCTTAAATGATAAAATTTTACTTCTTTACTTCGTAGTTCTGGAGGCAAGAAGTCCACAATCGTGGTGTTGGCGGTGGGGATCTGGTGAGGACTCTCTTCCCAACCTACAGACGGCAACCTTCCTGCTGTGTGACCATCAGATCTCTCTCTCTTCCTATAAGGTCACATGGTCCTATCAGATTAGCATCCTGCTCTTACGACTTCATTTTTCTGTAATTACCTCTTAACGACCCCATCTCCAGATATGGTTGCTTTGAGAGCAGGGCTTCAACATGTGCATCTGGAGCCAAGTGACACAATTTGTCCACAGCAGCCTTGTAGCTGTCAAGAGGCAGAGCTGGGACAAGAATCCGGGAAGTCATTCTCAGAGTGTGTTAGAAAATTCCTCCCTCAGCTCTCCCCAACTATTCCCTCCTCTCCAACCCTCCACTGCACCAGGGCTCCTGGTAATGAGCCACCCTCATTTTCTGGGGTATAATTTTTCTTTCTCTGTCTCTTTTGCCTGGGTTGTCTTAAGCCCCAGAGAGTGAAACAGCTTTTCATTAAAACAGGTGAAAATATTGCACTTGACAACTCAGCCTGGGTCATCACAGGCTTGGGAGCACAAGTCATTCATTCCGTTAGAGGCAAAATTATCATGAAAAATAATCAATACAGGGCCTTAGCCGGTGCTAGTTACAGAGCATGCCAGTGAAAAGAATAACGACAAGGTGCACAGTCTGGATTTCTAAGGCTATGATAATTCACCTTCCGTGTAAAAAGATGAAAGGCTACATATGATGAATACAAAGTGGTGGTTGTCCTTTTGAATTGAAAGATAATGCCACTCTGTGTACTATTCCAGCAGGCATCAGAAAGGCAGCCAAAACAAAGCCCGGGAGGGGTACTTCAGCAGGAAGGGGTGGGGTGCAGTGGGCTCAGGAAGGAAGGGCCAGACCCCATCACAAGCACTGTGACGAGTGTGGGCCACAAAACCAGTCTCCATTTACTAGTGGTGAGACTCAGTTGCTCCTTCTGTAAAATGGGACCAGTAATAGTAAGTTAATAGCAGGAAATTAATGAGGCTGTCAGGAGGATCAAACAAGTACCCAGTAAGTGTTAGAGGTCATTTCCTGATAAGAATGAAAAACATTAGGGCATGGCAGTGGGGCGGGGTGGTATTGAGCCTGAATCAAAAGTCCCTTGGTTCAGGCCAGGTGCTGAGCAGCCTGGGACCCTGCTCTCTATCTCTGAGACATGGACAGAGCTGGCATGAATACTTCCAAACAAGGATATCCTGTAGGTGTCGTGGCTGCTGATCATGTGGCCAGAACAGACTCTACTTGTCTTCTTCTGGAAACAGCTCTGAATTCCCTCTGGAGAGCCCCTGATCCCACTCTTCACCTATGAGACGCAGGGAGTCCAACCTCCTGCCCTTCCTCCACTGTTCAGAGATGGGCACGTGACTCAAGATAAGTCAACACTGCCCACGTCCTACAGCCTCTGAGGGGCTGTTCAGCTGGCAGGAGCCATTGGACCTAAGTTATGGCTCTGAAAATAAAGCTAATATGGGGAAAAAAGGAGAAACAGTTATAAAAGTTATAAAAGCCAAGAAATTCCCTTTTGTACTTAGGCAAATTTGTTTCTCCTCCCTAAAACTAAATAATTCCTAACCCATACAGTAAATAAAGTGCTCAGTACTGACCAACGGAATGATAACTTTTCTCCTTTTAACCTATAGCTTGAAGGACCATTATTTATATCCACCTATCCATCTGTCTGTCTATTATCTATCTATCTATCTATCTATCTATCTATCTATCTATATCATCTGTCATCTATATCTACCATCTATTTTTATCTAGCATCCTTAGCTGATCTATCATTTAGCATATATCCCTTTTCTATCATCTATGTATCTGCCATCCATTTATCTTATCATCCGTCTATTATCATATATATATTACACATGTAAACCTCTTAAAGTGAACAATATTTTTATTTACAGAAAATATACTTTCACATATTTTCTTTTCAGTTAATTCTTGACTCAGTTATAAATAGGGTATTATTCTGCACTGCTGGTGGGAATGCAAGCTAATACATTCCTTTTGGAAAGAAGTGTGGAGAACACTCAGGGGTCTAAAAGTAGATCTGCCATTTGATCCTGCAAATCCTCTACTAGGTGTATATCCAAAACACCAAAAATCACATTGCAACAAAGATATTTGCATCAGATTGTTCATTGCAGCTCAATTCCTAATTGCCAAGTCATGGAAAAAGCCCAAGTACCCATTGACCCATGAATGGATTAATAAATTGTGGTATATGTATACCATGAAATACTATGCAGCCTTAAAAAAGATGGAGACTTTATCTCTTTTATGTTTCCATGGATGGAGCTGGAACATATTCTTCTTAGTAAAGTATCTCAAGAATGGAAGAAAAAGTATCCAATGTACTCAGTACTTTTTATGAAACCAATTTATAATTATTCACACTTTCTTGTGAAAGATAGATCACAACTATAGCCCAGGATGAAGGAGAGAAATGGAGTGGGAAGGGGGAGGTAGGGGGAGGTTTGATAGAGGGAAGGTAAACAATGGGACCACACCTATGGAACATTTTGCAAAGGTACAAGTCAAATCTATCAAGTATAGCACATAAATGTCTTAACACAATAATTAAGTAAATGAGGTGAAAGCTATATTAATTAGTTTGATGCAAGCACTCCAAATTGTAAAAAAAATCAACACATTGTACCCCACAAATGCATAAATGTATTCATGATCTATGTGTATATGTCTTAATAAAAGGAAAAAAATTAAATTAAAAAAAGAATTAAAAAGAAGTCCACTAACAAGAGGAACTTGAGGCTCAGACATCTTGAGCAATGACCTCATAATCCAGCAATAGTTCACCCCTGTCTTGGTTATGGTGGGAACACAATGCTAATAGACCAACACCTGTGGAGAATTTTTGTGTTTACCCAGCTCTTTCATGTAACCAAAGGGTATTGGTCATGACTCTGTTGGTGTCTTAGAGAACATGAACAGAGCACCAAAAATCAGTGCTCAACAAGGGGCTGTTCCAACCTAAGCTTTCTCCTTTAACACCCCTGATACGAGCTCAGTTGTGTACCTGCCGACTGGTCCACTCTAAGGAGTCTCTCCCGGAAATGTTTAGGCTCAGAGATATTCATCTAAGCAGTATTTACATCGGCTAAATAATTAGAGACAGCCCTAAGTAACCTAGAAAACAAGATAAAGATTTGATGGCTTATGTACTTTTCCAAAGTGAACTCGCAGGCCATTAAAAATGATTGAGAAAGGGTTTGCAAAATTAAGGAGACAGTGCTCCTACAACACTATTAATTTGAAGACGCAGAAGACAAAATCATTGTGACCATATGTGTCATTGACATAAAAAATATAAGAAAAAAGAGTATGAAAATAATTGCATATCAAGACGTGAACTGGACATGATGAGATTCTGGGTAACTGTTGCTTTCTTATGTATGTTACTTTTTATGTTTCACAAGGAATATATGATGGTTTTCCGATTAGAAATTTAATTTAAAAAATATTCTATTTCGTAGTAATCTAAACATGAAGGAGTATATTTCCCCCTAACGACTGAGGTGTTTATATCACTGGGGGGAGCACAGAGAACATTCAAGTGCAACTCAGATGCAAATGTACAACATCGGTTTGCTTTTTCCCCACGGAAATGCCTGAATCTGTGCATGTGCCATGCACACCTTGGTTTTCTCAAACAGGACATTCATCTTCCTCCTATTCTCCTATCACTCCAAGTTCAAAGTATTTCTAAATATGCCGAGACAGAAATTAGCAGTGATAAGAGTGAATATGGGCAAAGACTGTCTTTCCCCTTCCAGAATCGCCGCTGTGGCTCTCCAGATCGGTAGTCAGCTGAGCCGCCAAACGAAACTGCCAGAATGTGTGTCCTACAGTGGCCTGTCCTCTCCCCATCAATGAAATCCCGCTTAGGAAATATTTACTACATTCCTCTGACATGTCTGACACTATGTCAGACCCCCAGAAACAGAGAACTGACAAATAGCACTTGTTTGCAAGCAGCGAGTAATTTCTCAGGGAAAATTGCTGAATAGTCTGATAATTTGTGTTCGTTCTGGTAAAGGCTGTTTGGGTCAAGTGCACAGCAAGGCAAAGAACAAGAGCTGTGGTCACCCTGTCAGCAAAGGCTCCTGGCCTAAGGGCTTCCCACGCCAGGCTCCTGGAACTTTCCAGAGTGGGTCAGGAGACACTGATGGAGGTGGGGACACCGATGTAAAGGCATTGAGGCAGTGGCTTTACATCTAGGGTGCAGGTGTGAAGGGGTGCAACAGCCAAGGATGGAACAGAGAGAAAGTTCTGGAACACGAATCATGGCAAGCTGTGTGGGCTGCACTCAGAACTCAGAATTTAGCGTGTCCATGCTGCACAGCAATCCTAAGTAGAATAAAACACAGGTTCCAAGTGGCCCTTATTGCCATCAGCTCTGTGGGTGGGATTTTCCAAAACACTGAGCGCCCCTTATAGCCTCTATTTGGCATTCTCCTAGAACATTACAACCTATCTTCTCAGATACACAAAGCCTCTTCTGAATTTATTTTCAATTCTGATTCATCAGATAAGAGAAGAGAATTAAAATGAAGCACATCCATGAAGACCCCATCAGAAACGGCATTCTGCAACGCGCTCAGGAGCGCCTGGACCCAGAGGTGCACCCCTTTCTCTTCACAGTGCAGACACTTCCTCCCAGCAGAGCTGGGTCTGCACCGGCCGCAACCAGGAGGCACCGGAGTCGCGCAGCCCACTCACCACAGGTTGACGAGGAAGGGGTGCTCCAGCCCCTGCATGATCTGCAGCTCCCGGAAGACGTTGTGGACCTCATCACGCTCGATGCACTTCTGCTTGTTCATGTACTTCATGGCGTACATCTTCTTGGTGTCGCGCTTCTGCACGATACACACCTGCGAGACAACCAAAGGGACAACACTCAGGCCAATGATTGAAAAAGAAGAAAAGTCAATCCCCTGCCTAATTTCTGCTCCTGAATTCAAGTCTCTGTCTCGAAAACTCACTAGCGGAGCAGGTCTGGCCGAGTTAGTGCCAGGACCTCCCCACATCTGTAAAATGGAGGAGTTGGGTCAGATTCATCCATTTACTCAATGTTTGCACTACTACTGGCCATGTCCTAAGTGTGGAAAAGGAATTGCACATGCACGAGATGGAAGGAGCTGCCCTGCCCTCGGGGACCTCACAGTCTAGCAAAACAGATGCACGAGTGACCAGAACCCTGAGATGTGTGGCTACCATGCTACCGACCATCTCTGCCCACCTGAGAGTCTTCCCTCCTCCCACTTCACTGCACACCTGCCTGACCTCCACTCCCCAGCCCTGCATCAGTTAGCCTGAGGGCTCTTTTGGCCAGCTGTATGTGGCCCATACAACAGTAAAGCTAGAGAATTAGCATCCACAACTTGGACCTTGGATCCTGATGGGTAGAAATTAGGGTACCAATACCCCAACTCCCTTGCCCATTGGGCGAGATAAGTCTGAGACTGGTGTTTCACACTGGTTTCCAGAGTTTGCTCAGCTTGATGGCGTGCCTCTTCCTGGTTGTTTTCCTTCCCTGCCTCACTTTCCAACTCACTCACTTGTGTTTTCTTTACCTCACTAGGTCCCTGTACTCAAATACTTGCCTGGGAACCTGCTTTGGGGAAACCCAAAATCAGGCTCATGGGCTCTGGCAGAACACGGGAATTGTAGCAGCGGTGAGGACAAAGTCTGTGTATTGCTCACATGCTGCAGGCCAGGCACGGGACAAATCATCTCCTGATTATCTCACTTATTCCCCACTAGAGCATTCTGGATAGAGGACAAGGAGGCTGTAGCCTGGAGTGTATGAATTAACTTGCCCGGAGTTCAACTAGCTGTTAAATAGCAGGGCAGGACTGAACCCACACAATCTGACTTCTGGGTGACTCCCTCACGTGGGGGCAGGAGGGTGGAGAGGTAAGGGCAGGTCCCTGGGAGAAGGCTGCCCCAGGAATCGATGACAGAGGGTGAGCGCTAAGGGATGGGAAGACAGCAACGGCTTCTGGGGGAAGGGGACGCCAGGACAGAAGACTTGAGTCTGAGGAGAGGTATGGTGGGAAAATATCTCCAGGGTTAACGCAGCGCGTGACAGGGACATCGACAAGGATGATGTGATCTGTTCATCCCACAGTTCCTCAAGCTGCTACAACAAACTGTCAAAATGGACGGCTTAAACACCAGAACTGTATTGACTACGGTTCTGGAGTCTGGAATCCAAAATCAAGGTGCCATCAGGGCCGTTCTCCTTTGATGCCCCAGGGAGCATCCCTGCTCACCTCTTCTAGCTTCAGGCTGCGGCCGGAGCCCCTGGTGCTCCTCGGCTCACAGCTGCAGGGCCTCTGTCCCTGCCTCCCCTGCCCCATGGGGTTCTCCCCATGTCTGTGTCACTGTTTCCACAGTTTTATCTTCATGTAAGGACACCAGTTACAGAGGTTTCAGGACCCACCCTAATCCAATATGATCTCATCTTACCTAATTACATCAGCAATAACCCTATTTACAAATAAGGTCACATTTGAGATTCCAGGAGGCCATGGCATGGAGGCAGGGGGTGACCGTTCCACCTGGTGCAGCTACTGTGATGTCACTGTGCCCACTCTGTGGACAGAGGAAGGTGAGGCCCAAGCAGCTTCCAGGCCTTCCTCAAGACTCAACCCCCAGCTCTCTGCCTCTCAGCTGTCCTTGCTCACCCCACATGGGCCTCCCTGAGAAAAAGACATGTTGGAAAGGCTAGTAAGTAATAAGATAGTGGGCTGGATACCCAGCTGGGGAGCTCAGGGGTCCTCCTGAACACAGGCGGCTTGCTCTTGGCAACGGACCCCTTTCAGCCCCGACATGCTGTGGGTCTCTGCAAGACAGATCCAGGACATGGGGAAACCCTGAATTCTGGCTCCGGCTTTGTTCTTGCTACTCTGTGGGCCTCAATCTCAGCACCTGTCCACACCGAGTTAGCAAAACTTATGCTACACACTGGGGTGGAATTCAACAAGGGGGAGCAAGTGGAAATATGGGGCAGGGGTGGTGGTTAATAACTGTCACCCGAATCTCAATGTATTAGATAGTATACTTCCTAAAAGCACCAAAAAAGATGTTTTTCTACATGGTAAAATTAGTGGTATAAGGTTGAAGGCCCATGGAACTTCCATTTCCAATGAAGTTGAAAATTCAAAATGCACAAAGACAAAGGTGTAGTGTCCAAAGGCACCTGAGGGAGCCTGGCTTTGGGGGATCTGAGCAGAAACCCCTGGAGCCCTGGGTGCAGGCCCCGGCCCACGTCTGAAGGCAGACATGCCCAGGAGGATAATGCCTCAGTGAGAACTGTTCATCTCCCCTTTATAACAATATATTTTCTCCAATTTCATTATCAGGTGTATCCAGATCAAGTAGAATGATTTTGAAATATTTCTGCTTTTTGTATTATCTATAAGATTTGGCATGATCTGTTTTTTGAAACTCTCTTTTACTTTTATTTATGTAATATTAGATGTCTATTTTTTGAGACATTGGGAAAAAAATAAGTTAACTGATGACTTCATACTGAGCATCAGACTCAAAGCATTCTATAATAGACATACTCTCATTTGACAATGTGAACGTTACTTTCTTGGCATTATTAGTATTAATATTGCTTAATATTTCCTTGCAGTAATCATTCGTTTTCTTTTCTGAATGTATTTATCTTTGTTCATTCTTTACATGGTTTTTGTTTCTAGTCCTTATCTTAAACATTGTTATTGTTATTAAGTTTTAAGCCTTTTAAATTCTGTGAAGGCAAAAAGTGGAAACCTAATAAACACATGCATATGTAAAAAAAAAAAAAAAAAAAAAAGAATTGTTCATCTCTCTCACTTCTTCTTGTTGGCCTTTTCAGCAGAAATGCTAAGCGGGCCCTGTCTCTGTGGAGCTTCAGCCCTGCTGTCAGCAGCGGCAGTGTCTTGAAAAGCTCAGGCTGGGATTGGAGGCTATGTGATGTCCCCAGTGCCAAGTCTGCTCAGAGAAAGGCGTCCACGACTCTCATTGGTTTTGACAGATGAAGGTACTGAGGAATGGCTCTCACCTCAGCTCAGAGACAGTTTAGGAATTAGAAGAAACTCTCCAAAACTAAATTAGAATCCGGCTTTCAAAGTAGAGCTAAGATTTCAATCAAACTTGGAAGTTTGACTTTTCAATACAAGAAAAAGAAGGCATTTGGGATAAGATGTCACATACAGCTTGAAGTTCAGATTTACAAGTAAACAAAGAGAGGCCAAGGAAAGGAGCTCTGGGTGTGGCTGAGATCCCTTCATCATTGGGGCCTGGACTCCATCCTCAATAAATTGAGGGCTACATGCTCACTACAGCATCTTAGGGACCCCCGTTTCTCAGGCACACAGTGCTAAGAAGGCTGGACCCAGGTCAGGAGAGCTGAGTGCTCACCCTGCCCTCTAGCAGACTGAGCAGGGCTGGGCACAGACCCCTGAACTGAATGGAGGGAAGGGTCAGCCAGGACGTCAGAAACACAGAGGAGTCTGAGCTCAGGGGCTCTCTGACCACTCTGACCAACTCTTGCTCTTCGCTGTGTGATCATGGGAACATCACTTACCCTTTCTGAGCCTTTGTCTGCTTCCTAGCTCCTGCTGCTCAAGAAGACCCACACTAGGAAAAAGCCATATGATGACACACGCAGAGCCTGAAGCCACGAAGCCACAGACCAAGGCCACTTGATGACACACCCAGAGCCTGGAGCCACGAAGCCACAGACCAAGCAACGCCAGGATTGCCGAAAACCAGGGGAAGGTGAATGAGAGGTGTGGGACAGATTCACCCACTGAGCCTCTGAGGACCTACCCTGCCCACCCCTGCATTTTAGACTTCTGGCCACTCGAGCTGTAAGAGAACAATTTCTGTTGTTTTGAGCCACTCAGTGTCTGATAATTTGTGATGCATTCCCTAGGAAACTAATGCTGTCTAGAAACTTCTACCGCTGCCTCTCACCTATGGCTGAACAGCTCAGCAAGTGCTCCGTGGTCCTCACTCTCCTCAGTGTAGAGAAGATCTGCAGGACGGAGCCTCCCAGGGCTGCCGTCAGGTCTCCCAGGATGAGTGGGAAGAGGAGGGCACAGTCTGCGGTCCACACAGGGGATGGGGACACATGGGGTGCTGGAGACAGATGCCTAGAACCCAACCCAAGCCCCTGGCAAAGTATCCTCCCTTTCCGTGAGTCCCTGCAACTCTGGGGTCTGGAATTTAGGAAGAATTCATTGCCAGTGCTTCCTGACTGGCTATCCCTTCCTAAATGACCATCCTACCTCTGCTCTGGTCTCCAGATACCCTTTTGTCTGATGGAAACCTCTGAAGAACCAGACTTAAGGCCTGCAGGGGTATTCTTTTGCCTTGAAAAAAATGGTCAAGGTCAGTATTCTGTCATTCAAAGCCCTCCATGCCATGCCACCCCAAACACACGCATGTGCACGCATGCACATACCACTCCTTCACTCCCGACTCCCTCAAATCATTCAGAGTTTCTCTGAAGAGTTTCCCCACCACCTCTCCTACCCTCATTGTCACTCCCCTGTCCCACTACCCCCTTGGGGAGCTGCCCATGGAAGCTGCACAGTGCTCGCTCACTGGGCTGTCACAGGCACCATGTCTGCCACAGGGCTTAACATGCTGTGTTATGAACCTGTTATTGTCCGACAGTCGGACCCCAGAGGTCATATCTACCCGGTTCCCTGCTCAGGGGTTCATCTATGTGAATTTGTTACCTTCTTTCCTGACCCCGGACTGGTCCATTTCACTCCCTGTGCTTAGACCACCCTCCCGGCAGCCTTCTCTGCCCTACTCCTTGCTGGGACCTCTACCTTATGGCCTCAAGTTTCTCGGCCCTGACCGCCAAGGCTGAGTCCAGGAAGAAGGTGAATTTCATTCACGACTGGGTCTTCCAGGTCCCAGGGCAGGTCAGTGGTCCTGGGTGTGGGGAGGATGCTTTGGTTGGTCCCTGCTCAGAGTCCATAACAACCCTATCACAGAGTTCTGCTGAGCAGGAGCCTGTTGGCCTCATGAGCTACTGACGGGTGTTCTAGAGAGAAGCGGAACACCTGTCACCAGTGGCCGACTGTGCCTAGGTTCTAGGAGCCTTCACCTTCACAGTAGAAGAGCCCAGGTCTCAGGGGCACCAGTGCTTCTTAGCAGGCTGCTCAGAGCCCTTCTCCATAGGAAATCACAGTTAACAGGGCAAAAAGAAGCAATTTGGCCAAAGCCACCTAAGCTGCTAAAAGACAAGCACCCAGTTAGCATCCAGTTAGGACCTGATGTCATTATTATTAATTAAAATTTATTGGAACAAATACATAAATGCTATCTGGCGCGGATTTCTGTTGATTTGCTGTAAAAATGGTGCCTTGTCAAACACACTTCCTACAACAATGTGTGTCTGGTGGCCCCAGCCCTGACTTTACCCACAGGCTCATCAGGGCACCGACCACATCAATGTTGTAGAACAAAAGGTCCAGGTGGCCCCGGGATTTTGTACTTTTTATTTATTTATTTATTTTATTTCCGATTAATGTGAGGTCACAGACAATTAGGCTACAATGTTTGCATGTGTCCCTGGTGCTGCTGTGTACTGACCCAGGTGGTGTGCCGTATACCCTTACATTGTACCGGCTACCACTGTGTGGGAGCTCACCCCTCCCACCTCCTCCTCCTCTCTCCTCCCACCTCCTTCCCTTTCCCCACTTCTTGAACTCAATTGAGTTTTTGTCATATGTGGCCGTGTGTAAGATTGTCTACTGGCTTCATATCAGTATGACAGTACATACTGCTACAGTGGATTCTTGTTTTTCTATTCTTATGATAGTCTACTAAGAAGAATGTGTTTCAACCCCATCCAGGTTAATACAAAAGACATAAAGTCACCATCCTTTTCAGTGGCTGAGTAGTATTCCAGGGTATACATATACCACAGCTTGTTAATCCTTTCCTGGGTTGTTGGCCATTTAGGTTGTTTCCACACCTTGGCAATTGTAAACAGAGCTGCAATAAACAGTCTAGTGCAAATGTCCTTATGATAAAATGAGGTTTTTTTTCTTTTGCGTAGATGCCGAGTAATGGGACTGCAGGATTGAATGGAAGGTCTAATGGGGTCCTTTGAAAATTCTTCATGTTTTTTCCAAAGACACTGTATTAATTTGCAGCCCCACTGACAGTGTAAAAGTGTTCCCTTCTCTCCACATCTATGCCAGCATACGCAGCTTTGAGACTTTGTGATGAGGGCTATACTCGCTGGGGTTAGGTGTTATCTCAGAGTGGTTTTGATTTGCATTTCTCTGATCATCAGGGACAATGAACAACATTTTTTCATTTTTGTTAGCCATTCATCTGACTTCTTGAGAGACGGTTCTGTTCATGTCTCTTGCTCAACGATTAATAGGATTGTTGGCTCTTTTATTTGTTGATTAATTTGAGTTCTCTATAGATCCTAGTTATGAAGCCTTTGTCAGACTGATAACATGGAAATACCTTTTCCCATTCTGAAGGTTGTCTATTTGCTTTCATTGTTGTATCCTTGGCCGTGCAGAAGCTTTTCAGCTTTACTAAATCCCATTTGTTTATATTTGTTGCTGTGACAGCCACTGAAGTCTTCATAAAATCTTTCCCCAGACTAACATCCTCAAGAATTTTTCTCACATTTTCTTCTAGGATTTTTGTGATTCATGTCTTATATTTAAATCTTTTGTCCATCTTGAGCCAATTTTGTAAGTGGTGAAAGGTGTGAATCCAGTTTCAGTCTTTTACATGTGGTTATCCAGTTCTCCCAGTATCATTTGTTGAATAGCGATTCTTTTCCCCAGTGTGTGCTTTTGTTTGGTTTATCAAAGATTAGATGGCATGTAGAGACTGGTTTCATCTCTTGGTTTTCTATTCTGTTCCCTATATCTATGTCTTTAGTTTTATGCCAATACTGTTCTGTTTTGATCACTGTGGACTTGTAATATAACCTAACGTCTGGTAGAGTGATGCCTCCAGCCTAATAACCTCAATCAGAAATGAAAAGGGGGAAATAACAACAGATGCCAAAGAAATACATGAGATTATTTCTGACTACTACAAAAATCTCTATGCCCAGAAATTTGACAATGTGGAGAAATGGATCAATACCTGGAATCACACCATCTCCCTAGATTTAACCAGGAAGCAATGGATCTCTTGAACAGACCAATGTCAAGCACTGAAACTAAAGAAACAATAAAAAAGCTTCCACAACAACAAAAATAGCCCTGGACCAGATGGCTTCACACCAGAATTCCATCAAAGAGCTTCTACCTATACTGCAGAGCCTGTTCCAAAACATTGAGATGGAAAGAATCTTCCCCAACACGATCTATAAAACAAACATCACCCTGATACCAAAACCAGGAAAAGACCCAAGTAAGAAGAACTTCAGACTAGTTTCACTAGTGAAGATAAATGCAAAATTCTCAAAAAAATCCTCGCGAAGGGATGGCACCTGTGGCTCAAGGAGTAGGGCGCCAGCCCCATACATTGGGGGTGGCAGGTACACCCCCACCCCTGACAAAACCACCAAAAAAAAAAAAAAAAAAAAAAAAAAAAAATCCTAGTGAATAGATTGCAGCTATACATTAAAAAATTTACATCATAACAATTGATTCTCATTGGATAAAAGATTTAAATTTAAGATGCAAAACAATAAAAATTCTTGAAGAGAGTGTAGGGAAAACACTTGAAGATATTGCCCTGGGAAAAAGCTTTACGAGGAAGACCCCTGGCCCCAGCAATTGCAGCAACACCAAAAGTAAACAACTGGAACTTGATCAAACTAAAAAGCTTTTGCACAGCTAAGAGTACCACAAACAGCAAACAGACAGCCCTAGGAATGGGATAAGATTTTTGCATGTTATGAATTCTGATAAATAGAATCTATAGAGAACTCAAACTCAACAATAAGAAGAGTGCAAACAACCTCTCTATATGTGGGCAAGAGATTTGAACAGAAACTTCTCTGAGGATGACAGATGAATGGCCAACAAACACATGAAAAAATGCTCATCATCTTTAATCATCAGAGAAATGCAAATCAAAACCACTCTAAGATATCATCTAACCCCAGCAAGACTGGTCCACATCCCAAAGTCCCAAATACCAAATGCTTGTGTGGATGTGGAGAGAAGGAAACACTTCTACACTGCTGGTGGGATTGCATACTAATACAGCCTAAGAAAAGAATGGAGAATCTTCAAAGACCTTCCATTTGACCCTGCAATCCCATAACCAGAAACCAACCCCAAAGAACAAAAATCATTTTACCACAAAGACATTTGCACTCGAATATTTATTACAGCTCAATTCATAATTGCCAAGTGGTGGAAGCAACCTAAGTGCCCATCAACCCACAAATGGATCAACAAACTGTGGCATATGTATATCATGGAATATTATTCAGCCATTAAAAAAGATGGAGACTTTACATCTTTTACATTTACCTGGATGGAGTTGAAATACATTCTTCTTAGTAAAGTACACAAGAATAGAAAAATACCGAATGTACTCCATACTAATATGAATTCAACATATAAACAATTACATGTTCCTAAGAAGAATAAACACTAAAGTAGCCCAGTTCG
>CAUYRH010175746.1:0-15242 GCA_963574655.1 Perodicticus potto | reverse complement strand
AATAAAAGTAAAAGATAATTTCAAAAAACAGATCATGCCAAATCTTATAGACAATAGAAAAAGAAGAAATATTTCAAAATCCTTCTACTTGATTTAGATATACCGGATATTAAAATTGGAGAAAATATATTGTTATAAAGGGAAATTACAAACATATTCACATATAAATAAGGATGCAATATCCTAAACAACATATTAACAAGTTGAATTAAAAATTAATGTTTAAGTAAGATACTTTCTATTACTGTACTAAAGTAATAGAATTTGTTTAATGGCTGAAAAAAGAAACTAAACTTTTCCACTAAGATCAAGTGTAAGGCAGGCATGCCCACTCTCACCACTTCTATTAAGTATAGTACTGGAAGTACCAGCAAGAGCAGTCAGACAAGATAAAGAGATAAAAGGCATCCACACTTAAAGAAGAAATAAAATTTTCTCTAATCATAGATCACATGATTTTATATGTAGAAAAACTAAGGATTTCACATACCAAAAAAAACCTGTTAAAATGAATAAATGAATTTAGTACATTTGCAGGATACAAAGTCAATATTCAGAAATCAATAGCATTTTTACATACAGATGATGATCTAGCTGAAAACAATCAAGAAAACCATCTCATTTATAGCAGCATCAAAAGAATAATAATAATAAAATACTTAGGAGTAAATTTAACCAAGGAAGTGAAAGATTTTTACATTAAAAATGATAAAACGTTGCTGAAACAAATTTAAGATGCAAACAAATGGAAAGATATTCCATGCTTATGGATCAGAAAAGTTAATACTATTAAAATGTCCATATTACCCAAAGCAGAAATTCAACCCAATGCTATTAAAATTCCAATATCATTCGTCACACAAATTGAAAAAAATTCTGAAATTCCTGTGGAATCAACAAAAAGCCCTGAATAACCAAAGCATTACTGAAAAAAAAAATAGAAGTTAGAGACATCACTTTCCCTGATAACATATTCTCTTCTCATGGTTGTGCAAAAAATATATATACACACACACACACACACACACACACAAAACTATAGTCATCAAAACAGTATAGTACTGGCATAAAGACAAAAACATAAACCAGTAGAATAGAATAAAGAGCCCACAAATAACTCCAAATACACAGTCAACTAATTTTGACAAGGGCAGACCACAATGGGGAAAGGACCCTCTCTTAAATAAATGATGATAGGAAATTAGATTCCAACACAAAAGGAATGAAATTGGACCTTTATTTTACTTATACACAAAACTCAACACAAAATGAATAAAAGACTTTACGTGTAAGACATGAAACTCAGAGGAGAGGGGAAGAGGGGGAAGAGGTCTTTAACTGTGGCCTTGATAATGATTTTTTACATATCACACCAACAACTCAAGCTGGAAAAGGAGATGGTACTACATAAAACTAAAAATGATCTGCACAGCAAATGAGACAATCTTCAAAATGAAAAGTCATCCTAAGAATGGGAGATTTGCAAAACCAAATGTTTAATAAGAGTTTAATATCTAAAACACACCTTATCAGAAGGAATTGAACACACATTTCTCCAAATAAGACATGAAAATGGCCAAGAGATATATGAAAAGGTGCTCAGCGTCACTAATCATCAGGGAAGTGCAAATTGAAACCACTGTAAGATACTATCTCACACAACTTTAGGATGGCTGTTATAGAAATGTTGATAAGGATGTGTAGAAAGGGGAACCCTTGTACACAGCTGGTGGGAATGTAATTTGTTGCAGCCATTACGGAAATCAGTATGGAGGGGCCTTAAAAATATATAAAATTAGAACTCATATGACGCAGCAATCCTGGATATATACTCAAAGGAGATGAAATCACCACCTCATCAAGATACTCACACTCCCATGTTCATTGCATCATTATTCACAATAGCTAAAGGAAACAAACTAAGTGTTTTTCATGAATGAATGGGTAAAGAAAATGAATGTGGGGTAGGGGTATTAATACATTACAACCTCCGAAAGTTGACCACCCAAAGGACTGGAGGTTGTCAACATAAAGATCTAAGCCTACTGTACTGACACGTGTACTTGTACATCTTTTATTAGAGGATGTCATATGAAATCATACATGAAACAGTAAAATCACATAGTATCATGCAAAATGAGAACATTTACTATTTTCTCATGGTTTAATCATTTTTTCCTCAAAGAGTCAAGCTTAATCTTATTCTTATCACAAACATAAGTAGAGAAAGCACTCAGTGCTGGCTACACCACTCAACATACCGGGGCATTTTTCCAGAGCAAATGACTTCATCTGCATTATCAGATGCCTGACATCTCTTCATTTGGAGTCTGCAATTTCTGTGTCATCACTAGCTTCTTCCACTTCACCAGCTGCTTCACGTATTTCTGTGCTGATCTGTACTTTTTTCAATATGGCTTGGAAGATTGCTTCTGGGTCAAGTCCATTATAGGTTGCTACCTCATCATCCATTGCAACAAAACCTTTAAAATCTGCTCCTTCAAATTCTGCCATGGGAAATTGACTGTCTAAGGCACCAAAACATCATGCTCTTGGGGTGCGACAGATCCAGCTTTCTCAAAACACTTGTATATTGTTTCTGTCTGAACTTTATTTCAAGCACAACTGATCCAAATGATAGTAAAATTTTACAAATACACATGACAAGAGTCTCCACTTGTCAGGGGAGTGTAACATTTTCTGTAAAATTTTTCAGTAATTGTAGGATATAACTATAATTCAGACCAGTCCTTCACATTGAAAAAAATCTTCCATGACTTGTGACAAATTATAATATGTTAAGCCTAATCCAACACGTGGTGATAATAAAACATGAAAAAAGAACTTGCACTAAAACAAAACAGTATAACTAAGGAGCAAAACCCACACCTTTGACCCGTTGGCCACTCAACTGGTCAAGTTATAGAGGGTAAATTAATATTGTCTACCACAGTCTAAGAGGTCAGGATATAACTTACAGGGGTGGTCAGTATAGAGGGTGGCCATAAAGTTCATGTGTGATTTAAATTGCACACGAACTTTATGGCTCCCTGTATAGAGGTCATTTGCCCATTGGGTACACGTGGTACAGGTCCAGTATATGAAAATAAGGTCAATAAGGTTAATAAGGTCATTAAGGAGGTGGTCAGCTATGCATATTCTACTGGATAAATATATATAAAAAAACAAATTAATTCAGCCTTTAAAAAGAAGGATACCCTGCCATGAGCCCTAACATAGACCTGAAGAACATTATACTGAGTAAAATAAGCCAGACACAAAGAGAAAATTTGAAAGATCTACTTGTATGTGGAATATACAAAAAGGTCAAATATACAGAGAGAAGAAAACAGTGATTGGTAGGGATGAATGAGGAGAAGGAAGTTAAAGGATACAAAGTAGTGAGTACATAGGATCTACACATCTAATACACTTGAGGACTCTAGTTAATAAAACTATTTTAGGAGGGCCAGCACTCTGGGAGGCCAATGTGGGCAGATTGCTTGACCTCATGAGTTCAAGACCAGCCTGAGCAAGAGTGAGAACCCATTTCCAAAAATAGCTGGACATTGTGGCGGGCACCTATAGTCCCAGCTACTCCGGAGGCTGAAGCAAGAGGATCTCTTGAGCCCGAGAGTTTGAGGTTGCTGTGGTGCTGCGATGCCACAGCATTGTACCGAGGACGACAAAATGAAACTCTGTCTGAAAAAAAAAATCGTGTTAGGGAGATTTGTTAAAATAAGTAGAACAAGCTGCTTTTTTTCCAAAACAGTAGCTGTGAGGTGATAGATATGTTGATTTGCTTCATTGTAGTTTCCGTTTTTCTGTATATATTCCATAATATCATGTTGTAAACCTTAAATATACACAATAAAATTTATCTTTAAAAATCATTTCTAAACATAAAAACAGTTTAAAAACTTAAAATGGGGCTCAGTGCCCATGGCTCAGTGAGTAGGGCACTGGCCACATACACTGGGGCTGGTGGGTTCAAGCCTGGCTCCAGCCTGCTAAACAACAATGACAACTGCAACAACAAAAAAATTAGCTGGGTGTTGTGGTGGGCATCTATAGTCACAGCTACTTAAGCTGAGGCAAGAGAATCGTTTAAGCCCAGAAGTTGGAGGTTGCTGTGAGCTATGGCACTCTACAAAGGGCGACATAGTGAAACACTGTCTCAAAAAGAAAAAACAACTTAAAATGGGAGTGATAGACTAAATTCAGTATAAATATAAAAATCTCTACATAAACTAAAATGCCAATAAATGATTAAAAGGTATTTTTTCAGTAAAAGTATGATAGTGTTTATGTCCCTAATACATGACTACTTTAAATTTTAAGGAAATCATTCAAGGGAGATAAGGGCAAACAAAGTTTTTTTAAAAATCAAAGAGGAAGCTATATAAATGACCAATGGCAATGTGAAATGTTTCTCTACTTGTAATCAGAAAAATGCACATAAAACAATAATAAGGTAATTATTTTTCACACACCCACATGTTAGCATCGATTGTTCTCTCTATTTGAATAATTTCTATCAGGGGTGGCTTGAGATTAGTACTTACAACTCCAAGAAAAGCTTGTAAACTATTAACCATCTTTTGACAGAATATATTAAGTCTAATTTCATTTCTAGGGATCTTCCTTGAGAAATAATTTGAACTAAGGTATACAAATGCCATTATATTCCTCAAACTATATTTTGAAGACAAAAAATTGGAAGTATGTGAAACGTCCTACAAAGGCTTATTTATGTAATTAGGATACTTCCATGGGATACAAAGGGACATGGGAAAGATTGTTACAAGCTTAATAAAATGTTCTAAAAATCCAAAATATCAATAGAAATGTTGAGTACTTTTAAAGTTTTTGTAAATTAGTTTAAAGTTTTTATAAATTATAAGAAAGAGAGGAACTTTTAAACCATAGCTAATGTTAACTAAAGTAGCAGTCCTGTGTTCAATTTTCTATGTTGTTCATGGTTTTCTTAATTCAAATTTATCACTTCTTTATATGACAGAGCCAATATACAAGAACAAAGGAAGAATTAGAAGCTGAGAAAAGAGACTTAATTCGAACCAATGAAAGACTGTCTCAAGAACTTGAATATTTAACAGGTATGAAGCAGTACTTTAGCTTTTATAACAACTCCATTCTTTTCCTTTTTCCTCTAATGGTGCTAGGTCAATCCCTAGTCTAATGTCTGCTGCTGACGTTTTGATATGGCTCAATATAGAGTATGATGTAATGTCCAATTCTTTCTCCTACATACTTATCCCTAAAGCATTATTAAGTATTTGAAGAAGTAACTAGAAAATGCACAAATGAAAAACATGTCAAAGAAGTAACAATTTAGACCAAGTTTTTTATGCAAAGAGTTTTACTCCAGTACTATTTATAATAACAAATTGATAACAGGTGAAATGTTCAGTGTAAAGACTGAATTACTGTTCTTCATTTTATAACAGGTATCTTTGTTACCTATAAGCATTCAATGTAAGAAGCTTTAAGAAGAGCCTATATATAAAAATAGGCTGGGGCAGCACCTGGGGCTCAAGGAGTAG
This sequence comes from Perodicticus potto, assembly GCA_963574655.1. NCBI lineage: Eukaryota > Metazoa > Chordata > Mammalia > Primates > Lorisidae > Perodicticus > Perodicticus potto. The sequence goes on along the minus strand of CAUYRH010175746.1, from coordinate 9,678 downwards.
GGCGCCGGCCCCATATACCGGGGGTGGTGGGTCAAACCTGACCCCAGCCAAAAAAAAAGGCTGAATGGAATTTAGGAGGCAAGGACATAAAATATATATAAAGGTAGAATATAGTACAGTTCAAGTGAACTTAAGTAGTTAATGGTACGAAGTTCCCTTTGTTGGGTTTTTTTTTTATGCTTTTTGAAAACAATTTTTTTTTTTTTTTGAGACAGAGTCTCACTCTATTGTCCCAGGCTAGAGTGCCATAGCATCATAGCTTGTAGCAACCTTAAATTCCTAGGCTCAAGCGATCCTCTTGCCTCAGCCTCCCAAGTAGCTGGGACTATAGGCACCCATCACAATGCCCAGCTAGTTTTTTTATTTTTAGAAGAGATAGAATCTTGTTCAAGCTGGTGTCCAACTCCTGAGCTCAAGCAGTCCATTGGCCTTGGCCTCCCACAGTGCTAGGATTATAGGCCATACCTGGCCCAAAATTTTTATTTTTAATTTTCAGATATTTATGTTGCCATACAATAATTCTCAATTAGGTAAGTGTACTTTTCCAGTCTGAGAAAAGAGTTACTTCAAAATATTTGTTCAACAGCTAGTGGTAATTAAAATTAAAGGAATTATTATTAAAAAAAAAAAAAAGAGTGAATATTAAGGTTAATTGTTAACTTTAAGGTTATTGATTAAGGTTAATATTGGATATTTAGCTTAAAACACTGTATTTAAAGTGTTTGCATTTCTTTATTTAAAGTAAAGAAATGCAAATAATTCATGTTTGATTGAATGCATACATTTCGGTTCTTTATGGTATATTTGTTAATATTGTGATTAAGTATGGCAGAAACAAGTTAAAATAGAGGAATGGAGAACTACAGTTGACCTTTGAAAAATGCAAGGGTTAGGGACATTCACTCACCTGCCTCTCACCATGCAAGTCAAAATATGTATATAAGTTGATACTCTGAAAAAATGACCACAAACAATAGCCAGCTTTTGACCAGAAGCCTTACTGATAATGTCAATACCAAGGGACTATAACAAACTGATCAACATACAGAGGTGGTCAACATATGGAACTAGGAATGTACATGTGTGTATCCAGTCTATGACAATTAATTCATCTTAAGGATGTAGGGAAGTGATCAACTGTGGGGGTTCTACTGTATTTTGTATATGATATCTCTTATATACTGTGTTGTTAACAAAAAAAGTAAGCTAGAGAAAAGAAAATGTTATTAAGAAAATTATAAGGAGAGAAAATGTATTTACTACTCATTAAGTAGAGATAGATCATCATAAAGGTCTTTATCCTTGCCATCTTCACATGGAGTAGTCTGAGGAGGAAGAGGAGGGGTTAGTCTTTTTTTAATTTTATTTTTTGTTGGGGAATCATTGAGGGAGGAGGGGTTAGTCCTGCCATCTCAGGACTGGCAGCAGCAGCAGATGTGGAGAAGGTAAAAGGAAAGGTAAGAAAGGCAGGCATATCTGATACAACTTCCTGGAAATACGTGGTGATTTCTGTCTGACTTTTTGCTTTTTCATTTCTCTAAAAAAAATTTAATTTACAGTATCAATTTCCCTTCCACTGTTTGCTGTAAGGCCAGTGCCCATATTCTAGAAAGGTCCGTGTCATAAATGAAGTCAAAATTAGTCTTGAGCAATCAGAATCTGCCAGATTGCCTAATGTCAATTTGTTTTCTGGCATTGCTGCTTCAATGTCATCTTCATCATCATCTCGCATTGGGTCACAATCGCTCAATGGTCTTTCATTAATTCCTCTTCTTTGGTGCCTGTTTAATTTCTCCAGATTCCGTATCTTAAAACCCTTCACAACCCACCTTTTTTGCCATATCGACAGTCATTATGATTTCCTGGATTCGCTGTCATAAGTCTTGTGAAGTCGTCTATAAATATCTGGACACAGTTTTCTGCAGTAGAAATTTATTACTTCTTCCTTGATGATTCTCATGACTTTTCCTATTAACAATAATATCTTGAATCCGGACTTTCATGATGGTCTCTTCAATAGTGTTACAACCCTTTCCCTAAAGTACCTTATGTAATGAGCCTTAAAGATTCTTAAGAGACCCCATGATAAGGATGAAAGACCACTTTGATACCTTCCAAGTTGAATTCTTGGGGTTCTAGCTGGCCAGGGACATTCTCTAATATGAAAAGAATGTTAAAAGGCAATCCCTACAGGCAAGGTACTTCCTGACTTCAGAGACAAATCTAGAACCAATCAAGAAAAAGCATTATTGTCTTCAAGGCCTTCTTGCTATACTACCAGAAGACAGACAGCTGATGTTTATCTTTTCCCTTCAAAGTGTGGGGGTTACTGGCTATATAGATTAAAGTAGTCCTGATGATAGACCCACCTGCATTTGCATGAGGCAGTAAAGTTAGCCTCTTCCTTCCTGTCTTAAATTGTTTTAAGATGCATGTTTTTCTTCCTTACTAGTAAATGTGGTTTGTGGCGTCCACCTCTCACTTCCCCGCACCCCACAGAATAGGGCATTTGCATCTGCTTCAAAAACCTATCTAGGCAGATACTCTTTGCTCAATGATTTTCTTTTCTTTTCTTTTTGTTCTTTTCTTTTTTTTGCAGTTTTTGGCTGGGGCTGGGTTTGAACCTGCCACCTCTGGCATATGGGGCCAGCACCGTACTCCTTTGAGCCATAGGCGCCACCCTCAGTGATTTTCTTAATGATGTCTGGGAATTCATCCGCTGCTACTTAGTTGGCAGAAGCTACTTCTCTAGTTATCTTGACGTTTTTTAAGCCAAACTTCTTTGTAAAATTATCACACCCCTTGCTGGTGTTAATTTCTCCAGCTTTAGATCCTTCACCTTTCTTTTGCTTTAAGTTATCATATGATTTTGCTTTCTCTGAGATTGTATTGGAGTCTGTAGGTATGCCTTATGTGGATGCAATTCTGCATGCACATAATAGCTGCATGTTCGATATGAGAAAAGGTGTTTCGTAAAAAGTGAAAGTTTTTCCATGACGTAGTTGCAGTGATGGTTTCACAAATTTCCTTTTCTTTTTCACAGTGGTTCTTATACTGATTCATGTATCCTGAAATTGCAATCAGTCACTGCTGCAGACCTCAATGTAAAGTGCATGTCAAGCATTTTAGCTTTTTCTTACAATATTGTGACTTTTCTCTGCTTCTTGGGAGCACTACCTGCATCATCAGTGGCACTTAATGTGGGTCCCATGGTGTTATTCACCGTTTACAGTATTGCACTGAACACGATGAAAAATAGCATGAGAATCAAAAGAGATCACTTTTTACTGTCATATGCAATTTATTGGATATGATGAGCATTAAAGGGCATTTAAATCAGATATTTTCAACACTTGAGTTCACTGCGATAGCAACAGAAGTGTTCTACAAAATTATTGCCCAGTACAGTACATACTACAGTTAATTTTATGCAGTTATGGTTTTAATATTGCATCTTTACATTTGTTTACATTTCTCTCTGCTGAGAATGGTGCCATGTACTATCTGTGAGTGTGGGCATAAATTTTGACAAACTATACATTTTTATAATAGATTTGTATATATATTTTATGATTGTAAGTTGTAAAAATAAACTAATACATCTATTTTATGTATTCATCACTTACCTAACTTTTTCTAAATTTTTTCTGTATTTCTAGGCTACATGATCTGTGAGTTTTTTCAAATTGTCACAAATCTTCAAAAATTTTTCCAGTTTATTTTTTGAAGAAATACGAGTATATGTGGATCAACACAATTCAAACACATGTTGTTCAAGGCTCAACTGTATTTATGTTGTATTAAAGGCTTATATTCTTAGAGATACATTTTTCATGTTTGGTTTCTCTGAGTGTTAGTAATTATTTTCTAATTCTACTTTTACATCTCTAGAGGATGTTAAACGTTTAAATGAGAAACTTAAAGAAAGCAATACAACAAAGGGTGAACTTCAATTAAAATTGGATGAACTTCAAGCATCTGATGTTTCTGTTAAGGCAAGTAAGAATAAGTATTGGTAATTCCTAATTCATAAAGTAGAATTTTTGCTTACAGCTCACCTAAATTAAAACTTAAATAGAGGTTAAATTGTTCATAAAATAATAAAAAGCTGCACTTTGTTTTTAATATCAGGGAATTAGACATTGGGACTATTATAACTGAATTATTTTGCTTATTTGGAACTTAAGTTTTATTGTAGTTCTTCATGTATTTTTCATCAGATAAGAAACCATGTGAATACGTCTGTTTTGAAATAAAATTCTGCTTACATCCTTTAGCTACAGAAAAAATCTTTTGAACTATCATCTCTGTCAATGTTGTTTTCTTGGATTTCTTTAGTATCGAGAAAAACGCTTAGAACAAGAAAAGGAATTGCTACATAATCAGAATACATGGCTAAATACAGAGTTGAAAACCAAAACTGATGAACTTCTAGCTCTTGGAAGAGAAAAAGGAAATGAGATTCTAGAGCTTAAGTGTAATCTTGAAAATAAAAAGGAGGAGGTAAATTATTAAAAGTAAAATTATATCTTTCTTTATGCTAGATATAACTTATTTAAGTGTCAGTTTATTAAATGTGTATTGAGTGGTATACCGAATTGTATGGTGAGATTAGGGGTCAAATGTGATGGCTATAACTGATTAACATTTGGTCTAGGAAATCAACAGATCTCATTTAAATAAACAATTTAAGATCTTCTTTGTTGAATCTTAATACTATTTACTTTCATATGATAAGTCTTTAAGAAGGGGTGATAGGGTAGCACCCGTAGCTCAGTGGGTAGAGTGCTGGCCACATACACCAAGGCTGGCAGGTTCAATTGAACCTGCCCTGGGCCAGCAAACAACAAGGACAACTGCAGCAAAAAAAATAGCCAGATGTTGTGGCGGGCACCTATAGTCCTAGCTACTTGGGAGGCTGAAACAGGAGAATGACCTAAGCCCAGGAGTTCCAGGTTGTTGTGGGCTGTGACACCACGGCACTCTACCCAGGGCAACAGCTTGAGACTCTTATCTCAAATAAATAAATAAATAAATAAATAAGAAAGGGTAGTAGAGGCCCATGCAGTGGCTCACGCCTGTGTTCATAGCACTGTGGGAGACCGAAGAGGGTAGATTGCCTGAGCTCACGGGTTCAAGACCAGACTGAGCAAGAGCCAGACCCGTCTCTAAAAGCCAGGCATTGTAGCGGTTGCCAGTAGTCCCAGCTACTTGGGAGGCTGAGGAAGAGAATCACTTGAGCCCAAGAGTTTGAGGTTGCTGTGAGCTATGACATCACGGCATTCTACCAAGGACAACAAAGTGAGAGACTGTCTCAAAAAAAAAAAAGTGAGGTGGTAGTGGTGGTAAATTTTTATGAGCTAAATTAAACATCATTCTATGAAGTATTACTATTTTGAGTGGAATTATTTTGCTTTTCCCTGACAGTGTAAACCTTATAACAAAGTAATTTCTCTTAATGTGATACACTACCCTGCCAGCCTTACCCTGCATTTTTGTTTCTAGGTGTCTAGACTAGAAGAACAGATGAATGGCTTAAAAACATCAAATGAACATCTTCAAAAGCATGTGGAGGATCTGTTGACCAAATTAAAAGAGGTATAGGTGACCAATTCAAAATGTATTTTACAAAAATATTAAAGCACTTAGGAAATTGCTATTGTACAAAACAATGTCATCTTATAATCTGTCTTTGACACCATAAAACAAGAATACTTACATATGGTGTGGCCTGGCTACAACAGAAATAGAATGAAATGTTGTATCCAATATACTGTCTAAAAAATAAGCATGAGTTAATTTTAATATCATTTCATTATTCTACTTTAAGTTGAAAATATTAATAATATTCCTAAAGTAATTCATTTTTGTCATGAAAATTGATTTTAATTTTAGTTTTAATCTTATCTCTTATTTTACAAAAATAGATTTTTTTTTAATTTTGGCATTTAATTGGCATACTAAATTTGGTTCAGACTAGGCTAGTATAGTTGGAATTTTTTTTTTTTTTTAGGCCAAAGAACAACAGGCCAGTATGGAAGAGAAATTCCACAATGAATTAAATGCTCACATAAAACTCTCTAACTTATACAAGGTAAATATCCCATCATACATGTTGGTATTTTAATGTTGTAGTGTTCACTGTTAGATAACTTTTTAAGATTCATTTGTAGAGTGCTGCTGATGACTCTGAGGCAAAGAGCAATGAGCTGACCAGGGCAGTGGATGAACTACACAAACTTCTGAAAGAAGCTGGAGAAGGTAAGTGTTTTTAATTATGGAAAAATTATTTTTGTTTTTAGGTTGATAATACTTTATTCTTTACCTTTGTGTAGATTGTTGGATTTTGAAGTTAGACTTAACTGTGTTAGGGCAAAATGTGGTTTTAAATAAAGATCTATGGATTATGAAATTCAGAGTTATATTTTAAGCAAATTTAAAAATATAGATAGCCGTTTTTCTGTCTTTTCACATAATAACTGTATAATTTCCTGATTTCTAATGAGAAAATTTTCTTCCTTTTTTTAAAACATTTACTCTACTAAGTATATTTGGGTACTCTTTAGCTCCATAAATAAGATTCCCTTCTTAAGTTATCAGTATTATATTATAAAGTCTTTTAATTCATCAAATTCTTACCTTTTTTAGTGTAATATATTTATGACCTTTTTCAATAATTTTCTGTATTTTAGACAAAATATTAAAATTGAAAGCAAAGATATTCCTAGAACCACTTGAGATTTTATTATTTTAGTTTCTAATTTTTCTGTAGATAAATTAAATTCATCAGGCTAGAGCATTTCAACAATTAGAAGTAGAGTAAAAACAGTGCAGCCTCTCTAGAATTTGTCTGAAGAGAAAATTGTTCTGTTACATTTTATAAACTGAAAGAGTTTAATGATATATTTGGGTGTTCTGTCTTTAACAATGTTTTTAGCAAACAAAGCAATTCAAGATCATCTTTTAGAGGTGGAAGAATCTAAAGATCAAATGGAAAAAGAAATGTTTGAGAAAATAGGGAAATTGGAGAAGGAATTAGAGAATGCAAATGACCTGCTTTCTGCTACAAAACGTAAAGGTATAGCTTAATAGATGCTTACTAATGGCTCATAATACTAGAACTTCTCCACATAGAAGTCATTAAATTTCATTAATAGAATTTCTTTGTTATATTGTGGTATAGGAAACTCCATTAAATTGTACTATTAAAATTTACTTGTAAAGTTAATATTCTATCTGCAGCTTTATTAAGTTATCTGTATTTTTTTATACTGGATAGTGAAGTTTGTTTTGCTTTATTCCTTGGGGGAGGGTTTGGGTAGGATGGGAGGTGACAGCATAAAATAATGCCTGGGAAATGACACACAGATTGGCTGTAGTATATTGCTTAAGATGCAGGGCTGGAAGAGGCAAGCCCATGCAGTATTACTGTGTTGAAGAGAAGGAAAGAAAGGGTACATAGTGGACACCCAAATTCCCTGGTTAATGAGGGGTATGTGAGTGAAGGGTATGGTAGATACTGTCATCTTGATAACGGAGAATATCATCTCTCAGGCCTAAATTTAAGTGCACTTTGTTCCTTTAATTGAAGGCATCTCCATTACCAACTGAAGTTTTTAATAAAAGGTGGAGATTTTCAGGGTTCTTATTTTTCCCCCTTTTGGTTTAAGATAGTACTATACTCCCTGCTACATTCTGTACCCCATCTCCAACGGAACAGGTATGCTAAGGATTGGCCTCTGAATCTCTTCCTTAACCTGTGCTGGTTTTATTGAAAGTTACAAGGTTTACCAAAAGTTTTTTCCCCAAAATGGTTTTTATCAAATGAAAATATAATATAAAAAAGGTTATCAGGTGTAATTACCACTTAATCACATGATTACAAATTCCTAGGTTATTGCATGATTTTTAGAGTTGGACTGTTTCATATGATTTTTTGGTGCCGTATTTTTTATGTAATGATATATAGTACATGTCACTTGTGTTTTACTTATCTTGAAAAATTTTTAGTGTCTTTTAGTTTGAAACTTTACAGAAAAATGCTAAATTTGTATGTGTTGGCACAGGAGCCATATTATCAGAAGAAGAGCTTGCAGCTATGTCTCCTACTGCAGCAGCTGTAGCAAAGATAGTGAAACCTGGCATGAAATTAACAGAGGTAAGAGTGGGATTAAAGCTGGTGAAATTATATTCCTCCTGTAATCTCCCCCAAAATGATTCTTAAATCATCTTATGATTAATGGATCATTCTAGGAAAAGCTTTCTTTAGTTCCTAGTTCCATGTTAAATATAGTTAACACTTCTATTTTTTGTAAGTACTAAAGAATGTTTATTTTGAAACTAAACCACATGCTTCCCTGACCATGGTTAGATTTGAAATTCTCCTCTTCTACTTTCAGCTGTATAATGCTTATGTGGAAACTCAGGATCAGTTGCTTTTGGAGAAACTAGAGAACAAAAGAATTAATAAGTATCTAGATGAAATAGTGAAAGAAGTTGAAGCCAAAGCACCGATTTTGAAACGCCAACGTGAGGAGTATGAACGTGCGCAAAAAGCTGTGGCAAGTTTATCTGTTAAACTCGAGCAAGCTATGAAGGTTGGTTCATTCCTAAGATTTAGTTGTGGGAGCAATACAAATAATAAATCATTTGCTAGGTAGTGTTTTCTTAAGGTATTTGAAACAGAAAAAACTAATTAGGATTTTCAGTAGGATGTTAATTACATATTTTGAAAATTCCCACTATATTACTAAACACCTCTAATTAGAAAATGTACTACCTTTATTTGGCTAAAATTATGCGAGGTTTTTACATGTTTTAAAAGCATATGTTATGTTTTCCTTAGGATTCTGTAGTAGAGAATTTTATCATAATCTTCTTGGACCACTTAAATTAAAATAATCTCTTTATATAATAATAGAACTCTTCTAAATTTAGCATAATCATTCTTTGTCACACAGTGGTGATATCTTTCCTAAAAATGATAATATTTAACCACAAGTAAGAACTCCTTTTTTATACCATTTCACAATTTGGAATAACTTCATATACATTACTTTGTTTTACTGTTCCTTTGCATATTAAAACTGTCAAGGAAATTTGTAAATATTGCCTCTGAATACTACTTTTTAATAGATAATGATTTAAAAAAAGAGTGTTTATACTCTGTTTTGCTTTTATGGTACAACTATAAATATTATGGAGGGAAATCTTCAAGATTATTAAATCAGCTTTATTGAGGAAATTCAGATAAATGAAATTTGTATCTATTCTAAGCTATATTTTTTTTTCCTTTTTTTGGAGCAGAATATAAATGTAACCTTAATTCTGAATTGAATCTCTGCTACTGTTACAATTTAGAAGTCGGTTTTAAACCAGATGAAGTCTTAACACTCTTTCCCTGATTGGAAATAATTGGTTGTCTTTGACACCCATGTCCCCACCCCTACAGCATAGACTGCAAATAGGTGTCTTCAATCCAATTAAGATTTTTTTTGAGGTTGTTTCTTGAAAATGAAGGATTTCCCTGGAGCTTTTTTCTTTCTAAAGAATGGGATAGTGGAGTAAAGTGGCTTAAGAATTAGATAATAGCAGCTATTTATTATGGAAAGGTCCCATTTTTTCATTCTTCATGAATGTACAATTAATAGTGGTAAAATTTTTTTTCTTTTTTTTTTT
>CAUYRH010175741.1:0-32729 GCA_963574655.1 Perodicticus potto | reverse complement strand
CCACGTATACCTGAGCTGGAGGTTCAAATCCAGCCTGGGCCCGCCAAACAACAATGACGGCTGCAACCAAAAAATGGCCGGGCATTGTGGCAGGCACCTATAGTCCCAGGTACGTGGCAGGCGGAGGCAAGAGACTCGCTTGAACCCAGGAATTGGGAAGTTGCTATGAGCTGTGATCCCACAGAACTCTATCCAGGGTGACAGCTTGAGGCTCTGTCTCAAAAAAAAAAAAAAAAATATTGTAGTAGAATCAGGGGAGAAATTAACTGAGAAGGCTCTCCAACACAAGGATCCAAAGGAGGTGTGACTTTGATGCTCCAGCATGCCTCTGTCTGTCCATTCACTTAGCTACCCAGCCCATCAGCCACCCAGCTACTCACTGGTACCTATATTCCACAACAGTCCTTAAGGGCTAACCGATCTATTGTAAGAGCTGGACACAGACAGAGAAGACCCCATCTACTCTCTAAGGAACTCACGTATTACATATTACCAGGGGTCATCTAACATTTTCCCCTTTCTTTTCTTATACCCCTTGGAGGTGTAAATGTACCTTTTCCCACACACACCTCCCTGAGTTGCTGGCATTGAGCATATGTACTTTTAAACGGAGAACAAGGAGGTGTGCATCTTTATCAGCAATCACTAGGAATGAGCTTTTTGAAAAAAATTAATTTTCTGTGGCAAGTTCCCAAAGATAAAACACAAAAAGAAATATGGTACTATGTGGAAGTAGGAAAGGGAAATTATGGAGGAAGGGTAGATAAACATACATAATGTGCATAAAAATGCAAAAGTTATTATAATTTATTCATTAAATCCAGCATAAGAGAACAACACTTTCTCAGAAACACCCAACAGAGGACTAAACTTTGAGGATATTCCTCTTTCTTGGCAGGGTTTCAAAAAACAATGTAAGTGGGGTCCCAGAGTGTTCTTCATTGGTCTTACTACAAGTCAAGGGCACTCCTCTTGCCGAGAGAGGTCACACAGATTGCCCAGACAGTGGTTCACAACCACACACGGCCCCCTGCACGGAGCCCTGGGAGTCAGCACTTCTGAGCTTATGGTCTTTTCTTTGTCTCTTAAACAGCTATATGATCTTGAACAAGTCTTTCAGCCTTCTTGGACTTCAGCTTCTTCATTTCTAAAGAAAATATCTACTTTGGCTATACCTAGATCCCACACTTGCAGTAAGGATACAGTAAAATAGTGCTTGTGAGAATGTTCTGAAAAAAGTAAGGTACAATTCGAGTGCTTCATGCGATATTGTCAGAGTAAATTCAATTCCTCCCAAGAATTTCTGCCTTTTCTTTCCCATCCTTATCCCAGTTTTTCTCTTTTGCCAACATCAATGTCATTTATATTAACAGCTAGTACTCTGTGGGCATGGGAGCTTGATTAGCCCAAAGGCTATTTGGGGGAGAGTGAAAGCTTCCAATTTTTTGAGTAAACAATCCCCAAAGTTTGGAAAACCCCATGAAAGCCTCGGGTCTCAACTTAGGGTCAGTGAATGCGAGTACTAGTGGGCAAGTCCTCTGGTGCCTACACTGCTGCTGTCTGACCAGAGTGCCTGCAGGCAGTAACGCGCTCAGGGCTCCACTGGAAACAACAGGGTGGAGGAGCCGCCATCAATTAAGGGATGCCAGGGTAATTAGCCTAAAGAATATGAGAGTTGGGAAGGTCAAAGAGCCCCACAATTAGGCCTGGGATAGGATATGGCACTCTATCTAGCACTTACTAGGTGTTAGGTTGCATTCTGAGCACTTTTAAAATATAGTAGGACCTCTGTAAGTTGACCATCCAAAGGACTGTAAAAAACTGGTGATCAGCATAAAAAACTGGGTCTATCGTATTGATATGTACATGTGGTACATGTCTGTCTATGAAAATTAGGTCAATTTAAGGAGGTGGTCAGTGTAGGAAGGTAGTCAACTATGGAGGTTCTACTGTACATGAAGTCACTTGTCTCTCATCACAACCCTACAAGGTGGAGCTCTCATTTCCTTCATTTAATAGGTGGTTGAATTACAAAGAGGAAGGTGTCTCACACAGGATCACAGTGTCTGGCTGTAGAGTCCACGTTCTTTGCCCCTGGGCAATATGGGCTCTCATATGAATAATGGGAGAGAAGAGAGAGGAACAAGGAAGGGTCAGTCCTACAAAGAACAACCCAAATAAGCCAGGCTCTCCTGCTAGTTAAAGCAGTGGCAAAAAATTCAGCTTTTTTTTTTTTTTTTTTTTTTTTGAGACAAAGTCTCACTCTGTTGCCCAGGCTACAGTGACATGGTATCAGCCTAGCTCACTGGGACTTCATATTCCTGGGCTCAAGCAATCCTCCTGCCTCAGGGTCCTGAGTAGCTAGCTGGGACTACAGCTAGCTACCATGATGCCAGGCTGATTTTTGTATTTTTAGTTAGAGACAGGGTCTCGCTCTTGCTCAGGCTGGGGGTCTTGAACTCCTGAGCTTTAGTGATCCTCCTGCCTCAGCCTCCCAGAGTGCTAGGATTACCGGTGTGAGCCAATGTGCATGTAGGACTTTGTCTACAACCTCCTGGTGAGCAGACAGGAGTGACTCCATTTTGTGACCTGGCTGACAGGGCCAGTCCTGTGACTGGCAGATGAAACCCTCCCATGCCATCCCCTTCCTTTTTAGGAGATATCTAGGTCTGAAACAGACCATGGTAGCCTGCTCTTGACTTAGCAGCTGGAGGTGAGGAGCCGGGCTCTGACAAGCATATTCTGCTTTGAATATTCAGGCTCAGTCTTAAAAGAGCTCCATTTTCAGAAATATATTAATCATAGCAAGGATGATACTGTGGTCTCAGGATAGCATCAGGTCAGTTCTGAAATCCATGAGCCTGTCTGATGAGAAGCTAGAAGTTAGGAGAGAAAAATGAAGTCTCCTCATGTTCTGGGGGTTGTGGATACAGACCTTCAGAATTACTTACTGACCCACGACCAAATACATTTTACAGAAGTCAGGGTGCCCTGAGAGCAAGGCATTATGGGCTATGTGGGGTCCTGTCCTTAATGTTGGTACTGCTGTCTAACATGTGCATCAGAGCCCCACTCAGGAGTAGGACTATGCTGGCATAAGGAGCAGTAAACTGGGTTGTGTATGTGAGTCCTGGGTCATTCACAAACCAACAATTCTGGGTCACACCTAGTTTCAAGCCATCTTTTCAGCTCATGCCTATTACAACTCCTTTCCCCCACACCCCTCAAACCCACATGTAACTAGCAAACTCTAGTTACCCAAAGTTCGTGTTCTCCCCTCTGTTTGCTGAACTCCTGTCCTGATTACCTTTTAATATCTGAAGATCTGTGCTGTGTCATTTTCATTCTTTTTTTTTTTTTTTATTAAATCATAATTGTGTACATTGATGCAATCATGGGGCACAATGTGCTGACTTTCATATACAATCTGAAATATTTTCATTGAACTATTTAACATAGCCTTCATGGCCTTTTAATCACTATATGAAGACATTTATATTCTGCATTTAGTAATTTTCACTTGTACCCTTCTAAGATGCACCATAAGTGTGATCCCACAAATCACCCTCCCTCCACCCAAACTCCCCCCTCCCCTCCCTTGCCCCTTTCCCCATTTCTTGTGTTATAACTGGGTTTTAGCCTTCATTTGAAAGCTATAGATTAGCTTCATAGTAGGGATGAGTACATTGGATACTTTTTCTTCCATTCTTGAGACACTTTGCTAAGAAGAATATGTTCCAGCTCCATCCATGTAAACATGAAAGAGGTAAAGTCTCCATCTTTCTTTAAGGCTGCATAGTATTCCATGGATGCTCTAAGAACGTTTCCACATTACACAGTGGAAATGTTCTTAGAGCATCCAGGCCCTGCAGGCCAGCCCCATGGAGAAGCCGGAAAGCCACCAAGGTGCAGAGCCAGAGCTGGAGCCGCAGGAGCGCTCAGCCGTCCCCGCCGCACCCATCAGCGCCTGGCTCCCGCCTGCCAGAGATGCTGGTCTGAGGTGGCAACAGAGCAGCTGGCAGAGGGGCAGCCAGGGCAGTGACTTCAGGGACTGACCTCCACATTTTCAATGTCAGTAGAAAATGGGTTGTGGAAAAGTTGTATGTCCTGTTCATGGAGATGAAGCTCTTTAAATCTAAATGGAACTCCTTTTGCAACTTTTCCAGTGAATCCACACATGTTTTGTTTGGGAATGCAACCAGTGGTTTTTCCGCTAACAGATTTTGCAGCCCGGGATGAGTCCGCTGCTAAACAGGACAGGCAGCCGAGGCAAAAACACCCTGCGGGCCGGATAAATGTCCTCGGCGGGCCGCATGTGGCCCGTGGGCCATAGTTTGAGGACCCCTGATCTAGGCTATTATGTGATGAGACTTTATGATCTCTTCTGATCTCTGTCACCTTATTTAAGTTACTGTGGCTTCTCAGCCTCTTGAATGTAGCTTTGCTTGATTTTCTTTTGTAACTTTCTATCTAAAATTTCTTAAAACATTTTCTCCATGTTTTTTTCCTTGAATAATAATTTTCCTAAAAGTTCAGTCATTGTTTTCTCTTTTTGATTTTTGGGTCATCAGATCTAGCACATAATTTTGATGACTACTCATTTGTGCCCTGAATATTGAGCCCTGAATTTTGATCTCACAAGTCTGCTTAAGCCTAGAATTGAGATCTGAATTTTCTGTCTGCTTACTTCATTGAATGTTGAGAATCCAAAAGGAACATATCCAATACAGAAATGATTCCTTTACTAATTGCCCTCCTCTAGTATTTATAAACACAGATAATAGTATTATCTACCCAATAGCCCAAGCTAGAAACTACCTTTAATACTAACCACAGAGGATCTGTCACTTAGGCCCCTTTTACCACTTCTAATGCTATCTTAGTTCAGGGCCTTGTTATTTATTTATTTCAGCAGCCTCTTAATGGTTCCCCAAGCCTTTGGTCAAGTTCCCTCAAGCCATTCCTTCCTGAGTTAAATAACAGTTTGATCTAAGTACTTTCTTGACTTAACCCTGTACTGGCAAATTCCTAGCATCTAAAATCTAAATAATAAAGGTTGTACTGCTTGATACTTCTTAAAAGGCTTGGTGACTGCTTACCTCTCTGGCCTTATCTCTTTTCATCCTTAGCCTTATACTTTATCTGCTATCTCTCCTGACTCATTTTCAGTCCCACACAGTGTGGTTTCTTACCTCTGCTTGAACTGTTTCAATCCCCTCTGCATTCATCCTGATTCACTGTTATTCAGCCTTTATGACTCACCATGGGGCAGTTCCTTTGGGAGCCTTCTCTGAATCCTCAGGGTTGGGCCAAGTGCCCTTCCTTTCTACTGCATCATTCTTGTTAATATGTAAAAACATGTAATTTTTCTCTTATTAAAAAAAATTCTCTTGGTGACTGCATTTGAGGGTCTGTTTGATGCGAGCCTGGCTGTGCTTAGTGGGCTCAGAGCTGAGGAGCTGCAGCTCAAGTGCATCTGACTGCAATACTGCAGGGTGCAAGAAGTGATGCACAGTTCTGAGGGATCTATAGAAAACTTTCCCCTCCCCAATAAGAAGCAAAAGCTGCTCCAGATGATAAGAAATCAGCAAAAGATCTCTGGATGCATGAAAATGCAGAGTGATTGGGCAGTGCCTGTGGCTCAGTGAGTAGGGCGCCAGACCCCATATACCAAGGGTGGTGGGTTCAAAACCGGCCCCGGCCAAACTGCAACAAAAAATAGCCAGGCGTGGTGGGTGCCTGTGGTCCCAGCTATTTGGGAGGCTGAGACAAGAGACTCGCCTAAGCCCAGGAGCTAGAGGTTGCTGCGAGTTGTGATGCCATGACACTCTACCAAGGGTGACAAAGTGACACTCTGTATCCAAAAAAAAAAGATAGAAAATAAAATAAAATGCCGAGTAATAGATCACCCTCAAAAGAAAACAATAACCCCATACTAATGGAAACCACCCAACATGAGAATGTTGAAATGACTGATAAAGAATTTCAAACGTGGATTAAAAGGAAACTCAATAAAGTATGAGGAAAATGGAAACTTAACATAAGGAAACCACAAAAATAATGCAGGAAACGAATAAAAAAAATTATTTTTTAAAAAAGTGAAGCAGAGCTTCTGAAAATGAAAAATTCATTCAAGGAAATAAAGATCAGGCTTGGTGCCCGTAGCTCAGCAGTTAGGGCACCAGCCACATACACCGGAGCTGGAGGGTTTGAACTTGGCCTGGGCCTGCTAAGCAACAATGATAACTGCAACAACAAAAAGAATAGCTGGGCGTTGTGGTGGGCACCTAAGTCCCAGCTACGTTGGAGGCTGAGGCAAGAGAATCATTTAAGTCCAAGAGTTTGAGGTTGCTGTTAGCTATGATGCTACGGCACTCTACCGAGGGCAACATAATGGGACTCTGTCTCAGAAAAATAAATAAATAAAAAATAAAAAACAATGCAAAGTCTTAGGAATAGGCTAGATCGGGATCAAGAAAGAATCTCAGAGTTAGAAGATAACACTTTTGAATTAAGTCAGTCAAAAAGAAAGAACAGAGAAATAAGAAGAACAAAGCTGGCAAGAAATCTGGGATTGTGTAAAGCAGCCTAACATAAGAATTATAGGAATCCCTAAAGGTGAAGGAAGAAAATACACTAGGTCTAGAAGACCTGTTTGAGGGAATACTTGAGGAAAATATCATAGGTCTTGCTAGAAATCTGGACATCCAGGTACTAGAAACCCAACAGACACCCAGGACATTGATCACCAGGTGGCAATCACCATGACATACATTTGTCAAACTGGCCAATGTTAAAATGAAAAAGGAACTCCTATGAACCGGAAGGTAAAAGCATCAGATATTGTACGAAGGAAAACTCATCACACTAACTGTAGACTTCTCAACTGAGACCTGAGAAGTCAGAAGATTTTTTTTTTTTTGCAGTTTTTGGCCAGGGCTGGGTTTGAACCCGCCACCTCCAGCATATGGGGCCGGCGTCCTACTCCTTGAAGCACAGACACCGCCCGAGAAGCCAGAAGAGATATGAGCCCCATTCTCAGTCTTCTCATACAGAATAACGGCCAGCCTAGAATTTTGTATCCTACAAAACTAAGTTTCTTCTTTGAGGGAGAAATGCAGACTTTCTCAGACAAGCATATTCTGAGGGCATTTGTCAAAACCAGACGTGCCTTGCAGGAAGTACTCAGGTTAGAGTACTATGAAATGCTAAAGTTCAGAGCTTAGATATTACAGGGCCTCAAGAGGTAAAACAAAGCAATAAGGTTCTATGTGACAGGATGATCAGAAATCCACCCTGCTTATCAATTCTTTAAATAAATGTGAATGGCTTGAACTCCCCACTGAAGAGACGTAGGCTGACTTAATAGATAAGAAAAATACAATCCAAGTATCTGTTGTTTCTACGAAATGCATCTAAACACACAAGGATTCATTCTGACTCAAGGTGAAATGATGAAAAACAATATTCATGAAAATGGAAATGAAAAGAAAGCTAATGTAGCCATTCACATGTCAGATAACACAGATTTCAAATCAACAAAAGTAAAGAAAAAGTTGGTTATTTTATAATGGTGAAGGATACTGTTGAAGATAATGTCAATCCTAAATGGCTATGCATGTAACACAGGTGCTCCCACATTCATAAAGCAAATCCTAGTAAATTAGCAGTTCTCAACTTGTGGGTCATGACCCCATTGGGGGTTGAATGTCCCTTTCACAGGGGTCGCCTAAATACATCCTACATATCAGATGTTTACATTGTAATTCATAACAGTAGCAAAATTACAGTTATAAAGTAGTAACGAAAATAATTTTATGGTTGGAGGTCACCACAACATGAGGAACATATTAAAGGGTTGAGGCATTAGGAAAGTTGAGAACTACTATAGATGTAAACAAAATGATAGACAGCAACATTGTAATAGCGAGGGACTTCAACACCTCGCTGATAGAAGGGGACAGATCCTCCAGGCCGGAAAATAAGCAAGGAGACAATGAAACAAGACTGTACAACAAATGCATGTAACAAACATTTACGGAAAATTCTACTTCCAAACTACTGAATATACATTCTTCTCATCAGCTCAATGAATATTCTCTAAGACTGATCACATCTTAGGCAACAAAACATATCTCAACAAAATTTTAAAAATAGAAATTAAACCATGTATCTTCTCAGCCCACAGTGTAATAAAATTAGAGATCAATTGCAACAGAAACACTAAACTTCACAACAAGTCATTGAAATTAACCTGCTTAATGATGGATCAAGGAGGAAATTAAGATGGAAATCAAGGGGCGGCGCCTGTGGCTCATCGAGTAGGGTGCCAGCCCCATATACCGAAGGTGACCGGTTCAAACCCGGCCTCGGCCAAACTGCAAAACCATAAAAATAGCTGGGCGTTGTGGCGGGAGCCTGTAGTCCCAGCTACTCAGAGGGCTGAGGCAAGAGAATCGCCTAAGCCCAGGAGTTGGAGGTTGCTGTGAGCTGTGTGACGCCACGGCACTCTACCAAGGGCGATAAAGTGAGACTCTGTCTCTACAAAAAAAAAAAAAAAAGATGGAAATCAAGGCACGGCTCCTGTGGCTCAATGGGCTAAGGCACCAGCCATGTACACCTGAGCTGGCAGGTTCAAATCCAGCCTGGGCCTGCCAGAAAACAATGACGGCTGCAAAATAAAAATGGCCAGGTGTTGTGGTGGGCACCTGTAGTCCCAGCTACTTGGGAGGTGGAGGCAGGAGACTTGCAAGAGGTTGCTGTGAGCTATGATGCCACAGCACTCTATCCGGGGTGACAGATTGAGGCTCTGTCTCAAAAAAAAAAGATGGAAATCAAAAGAATCTTCAAACTAAGTGACAAAGGGGACAAAAGTTACCAAAGTCTGTAGGATGCTACAAAAGCAGTCATACGGGGAAAACTCAGCCTTAAAATGCCTATGTCTAACAGACAGAAAAATTATAAATCTGCAACCTAATGAATTGTTCAAGGAATTGAAAAAGGAAGAACAAACCAATCCCAAACCCAGCAGAAGAAAAGAAATAACTAAGATCAGAGCAGAAATGAGATTTATTCTGAAAGTATTATACAGAAAATAATAAAACTAAAAGTTTGTTAGTTGAAGAGATAAAGAAAATTGACAGGCCTTTCACTAGATTAATGAGAGACAGAAAAGAAAGGACCCTGATAAGCTTCATCAGAAATGAAAAAGGAGGTATTACAACTGATGCCACAGAAATACAAAATATTATCCCTGAATACTCTAAAAATCTATGTGTACATAAACTTGAAAATGTGGAGGAAATAGACAAATTCTTGGACACACACAACCTCCCTAGGCTCAACCAGGAAGAAATACAACTCCTGGTGAGACCCATACCAACTAATGAAATTGAAGCAGCAATAAATAATCTAATAAGAAAAACGTCCCAGGCAAGATGGTTTCACAGCCGAATTTTATCATAAAGACCTATAAAGAAGAACTGGTTCGTATATGGCAGAAATTATTTCATAGTATCGAGAAAGAAGGGATCCTCCACAACTTATTCTGTGAAGCCAGTATCACCTTAATACCAAAGCCAGGAAAGGATACAACAAATGTGAATGTGAATATAGATGCAGAAATTCTCAATAAAATCCTAGGAAACCATATTTAGATACACATCAAAAAAATAATCCACCCTGCCAGGTGGGCTTCATCCCAAAGATGCAAGGATGGTTCAACATACACAAATACATCAAGGTGATTCACCACATACATAGAAGCAAAAACAAAAAACATATGATCCTCTCATAGATACAGAGATAATATTTGACAAAATTAAGTACCCTTTAATGATAAGAACTCTTAACAGAATAGGCATAAATGGCACATAACTTTAAAAGTCTTATATGACATAACCACAGCCAATATCATAGTGAATGGGAGGGAGGAAATGAAGAGCATTCCTGCTTAGAAGTGGAAGCAGACAAGGTTGCCCACTGTTACCACTTCTGTTCAACATAGTGCTAGAAATTCTAGACAGACAGGCCAGAGAGAGAAATAAGGTGTATCTAAATGGGGAAAGAAGTGGTCCAATATCACTTTTTGCCAATTATATGATCTTTTACATGTAGAAAACCCCAAAGATTCTGCCAAGAGACTCCTGGTATTGATAAATTCAGCAAAATCTTGAGGGAAATTCAAGCTTAAATTAAGCTATAAAATTTATAGCATTCCTGTATGCCAACAATAGTCCAGCTGAGAATCAAATCAGAGACTCAATACCTTTCATAATAGCAGCAAAGTAAAAACAAAAATATCCAGAATAGATTCAACCAAGGAGATGAAAGAGAACCACAGTAAACACTGAGGAGGGAAATTGCAGAGGAATTAAACAGAAAAACATCCATGCTAATTGCTGGGCAGAATCAAATTGTTAAAATGTCTATACTATCCAAAGTGATTTACTTATTATATGCAGTCTCCAGTAAAGTATCAACATCATTCTTTGCAGATTTAGAAAAGACCCTGTAGCCATATATCCTTAGGCAACAGAACAAATCAGGAGGCAGGCATCAAATTTGCCAACGTCAAACTATACAACAAGGTTATGGTAACCAAAACAGCACGTTACTGGCACAAGAAATGCAAATCAAAACCACAATGAGGTATCGCCTAATTTCCGTGAGAATGGCTTTTATCAAAAAGTCCTCAAACAACAATTGTTGGCATGAGTGTTGAGAGATAGGAATTACTTACACACTGTTGGTGGGATACAACTAGTACAACCTCAATGGAAATACCTTAAAGAAAGTACTAAAAGTAGATCTATCATTTGACCCATTTGGGTATTTACCTGAAGGAAAAAAGACATTTTACAAAACAGGTACCTGCACTTGAATGTTTATGGTAGCACAGTTCACAGTTGCAAAGATATGGAAACAAACGTGGATGAAACTGGAGACCATTCTTCTAAGTGAAATATCACAAGAATGAAAAAACAAACACCACATTTATGTACTGTTAAATTGGAACTAACTGATAAACACTTAACTTACATGCACACACGGAAATAATCCTCACTGGAAATCAAGCATGTGGCAGTGGGGAAGAGAGGATGGCTAAATTCACACCTAATGGGTACAGCGCACACTATCTGGGTAATGGGCATATTTACAACTTTGACTCAAACTGTACAAAAGCAATTAATGTCATCAAAATGTTTGTACCCCTGTAATATTTTGAAATAAAAAAATTCTCAACCCCACTTTTTTTCCTAGCTACTGCTTATTGCTTGGCTTCCCTTTAGAGCGAAGCTCCTTAGAAGATTTGTCTCTCCATATATGGCTTCTTATTCTTCTCCATACATTTGCTCTTGAATCATTTTAGTCAGGCCTTCATCCTCTTTCTGTGCACACTGTTACAATGTCAAGGTCATCAGTGGCTTCTAGATTGCTATTTCCAGTGGTCACTTCTTGTTTATTACCTTATTTGATTTATTAAGATCATTTGGCAGTTGATGTCTCCCACATTCTTGGAAAACATTATTCATATGGCTTCCAGGACATATCACTTTTTCTTGGTTGTTCTCATAACTCAGTGGCAATGCTTTTCAATAAATATCCTTTGCTTGGATTTCATCTCTTCTAAACTTCGAACTATTGCAGGGCTCTGTCCTTCAACCTCTTGCTCCTTTGGTGATCTCATCCTATCTCTTGACTTTAATTTCTGTTGATAATACTGATGACAACCAAATTTATATCTCAGACTTCTTCCTCTCAACTCTAGGCTCTTATATCTAGCTGTCTTAAACTTTTCTTTCTTTTTTTTTTTTTTGGAGACAGTCTCACTTTGTCGCCCTTGGTAGTCATAGCTCACAGCAACCTCAAACTCTTGGGCTCAAGTGATCTCCTTGCCTCAACCTTCCAAGTAGCTGGGACCTCAGGTGCCCGCCACAACTCCTAGCTATTTTTAGAGATGGGGTCTTGCTGTGAGGCTGGTCTCGAACCTGTGAGCTCAGGCCTTGGCCTTCCAGAGTGCTAGGATTATAGGCATGAGCCACTGTGCTTAGCCCTTAAAAGTTTTTTTTATTGTGCTAAAATAAATATAACATAAATTTACCATTTTTAAGCATATAGTTTAGTGGTATTATATATATTCATAATGTTTTATGCCCATGACCACCATCCATCTCTATATCTCTTTTTATCTTGCAAAACTCAAACTTTGTTAAATAACTTTCCATGTCCTCCCCCAGGCCCCTGTCTGCTTTCTGTCTCTTACTGATTTTGGACTAATCTCAGATAAGTAAAATGGGACAGTATGTTTTTTGTGTGTGTGTGTGATTGGCTTATTTCACTCATTATACTGTTCTCAAGATTCATGCATGTTGTTGCATATGTCCAACATTCCCTCCTTTTTAAGCCTGAATAACATTCTATTTATGTATGGTTTTTATGCTATATTTTGTTTATCCATTCATCTTTTGATAGGGACATGGGTTGCTTTCATATGTAAGCTATTGTGAATAATGCTGCTATGAAACTGGCTATACAAATACCCCTTTGAGACCCTGCTTTGGGTATGTACCCAGAAATGGAATTGCTGGGTCCTATAATGATTCTGTTTTATTTTTCTTTTTTGCTCTGGTGTCCCAGCTGGAGTACTTCGTGTAACTCCAAATTTTGGGGTTGGCTTGGCATCCGTAGCACAGTGGTTATGGCGCCAGCCATATACACCGAGGGTGGTGGGTTCGAACTTGGCCCAGGCCAGCTAAACAGCAATGACAACTGCAACAAAAAATAGCCGGGCATGGTGGCAGGCGTCTGTAGTCCCAGCTACTTGGGAGGCTGAGGCAAGAGAATTGCTTAAACCCAAGAGTTTGAGGTTTCTGTGAGCTGTGACGCCACGTACTCTACCAAGGGCAACATAGTGAGAATCTGTCTCAAAAAAAGAAAAAAATGGGGGGGCTTATTTTATCCTCCTTCCTCAGCCTTTAGCATAGCTATGACTACAGGCATGTGCTAACACACCCAGTTATCTTATTTTTTGTAGAGATGAGGTCTTGCGATGTTGGCCAGGCCAGTCTTAAATTCCTGGTGTCAAGTGATCCTTCTGCATTGGCCTCCCAGAGTGCTGGAATTATAGTTGTGAGACACATGCCTGGCTAGTAATTCCATTTTTAATTTTAGGTGAAACTGCCATACTGTTTCCTATAATGGCTGTATCATTTTATGTTCCCACCAACAGTGCTTTGGTGGGATTTATCCTTATCCTTGCTAATAGTTATTTTCTGGGTTTTTTGATCGTAGATATCTTACTGGGCATGAGAGGGTTTCTTGTACAGGTTTTTTTTTTGTTGTTGTTGTTGTTTTGAGATGGTCTCACTATGTTGCCCTCAGTAGAATGCTGTGGCTTCATAGCTCACTACAACCTCCAACTCCTGGGCTCAAATGATTCTCTGGTCTCAGCCTCCCTAATAGCTGGGACTACAGGCACCCTCCACAATGCCCAGCTATTTTTAAAGATAGGGTCTCGCTCTTGCTCAGGCTGATCTCAAACTCCTGAGCTCAAGTAGTCCGCCAATCTTGGCCTCCCAAAGTGCTAGGATTATAGGCATGAGCCACTGTACCTGGCCTTGTTATTGTTTTGATTTCCATTTTTCTTATGATTAGTGATGTTGAACATGTTTTTGTGTACTTATTTACAATCTCCTGTCTTTGGATAAATGTCTGTTTAAGCTCCCTGCCTATTTTGGGTCCTTTAGTTTCTTTTTTTTTTGTTTTTTGTTATTGAGTTTTAGGAATTCTCTACAAGCAGTATATTCTTGATATCAATCCCTTATCAGATTTATGATTTGTAAATAATTTTTCTCATTCTGTAGGTTGCCTTTTTATATGCTCATAGTGTCTTTTGATGCAAAAAATTTTTAATTTTCTGGAAGTTTACTTTGTCTGTTTTTTCTTTTGGTGTTATATTCCAGAAACCACTGCCATATCCAATATTGTGAAGCTTTTGTTCTGTGTTTCTTTCTAAGAATTTTGTAGTTTTGTGTCTTACTTTTAGGTCATTGATTCATTTTGAGTTAATTTTTGTATATAGGGTTAGGTGAAGATGCAATTTCATTCTTTTCCACGTGGATATCTAGTTTTCCAGTAATATTTGTTGAAAAGATTCTCCCTTTTTCCATTGAATGGTCTTGGAATGTTTGTAAAAAACCTTTTTGACAATATAGGTGAAGTTTTATTTCTGAGCTCTCTATTCTGTTGGTCTATATGTCTGTCTTTATGCTAATATCATACTATTTTGATTATTGTAGCTTTGTAGTAAGTTTTGAAATCAGGAACTATGAGTTCTGTAGTTTTGTTGTATTTTTCAAGATTGTTTTAACTATTGAGGTTCTGCATGAGTTTTAGGATGAGCTGTTTTATTCCTGCAAAAAATATCATCGGTATTATGATAGGGATTAGAGTGAATCTATAGAGCATTTTGGGTAGTATTAACATCTTAATAATATTAAGACTTCCAGTCCATGATGTTGGAATGTGTTTCTATTTATTTATGTCTTTAATTTCAGAAATGCTTTATAGTTTTCATTATTCAGATCTTTTACTTCTTTGGTTAATTTTTAGGTATTTTATTCTTTTTAATTTTGTTCGAAATTGATTTTTCATAATTTCCTTTTCAATTTGTTCATTGTTATACATATGCAGCTTATTTTATGTGTTGACTTTGTCTTCTGCTGTTTTGCTGAATTTATTTATTCTAACAATTTTGTGGACTTTAGGGACTTCTACCTATAAGATTTTATCTCGAGAAACAGATAATACTTCTTTTCTTTCCAATTTGAATGCTTTGTATTTCTTTTTCTTGTCTGATTGCTCTGGTGAGAACTTCTAGTACTATGTTGAATAGAAGTGGTAAAAGTGGGCATTCTTGCCTGGATCAGGTCTCAGAGGAAACGCTTTGAGTTGTGGGGTATGATGTTCATTGTGGATTTTTCATATATGGCTTTATTATGTTGAGGTAGTTTCCTTCTATTCCCAGTTTGTTGTGGTTTTTCTTTTTAATATCATCAAATGATGTTGAATTTTTTTCAAAGGCTTTTTCTGCATCAGTTGAGATAATCATATGGTGTTTTTCCTTTATTCCACTAATATAGTATATTACATTGATCAGTTTTTGTATGTTAAACCATCCTTGTATTCCAAAAATAAATCTCACTTGGTCAAAGTGTATAATATTGTTAATATGCTGCTGAATTTAGTTTGCTAATATTTGACTGAGGATTTTTGTATCAATGTTCACAATGTTCTATAATTTTCTTTTCTTGTAGTATCGTGTTTAATATCAGGGTAGTATTGATTTTAAAGAATGACTTAGGAAGTTTTTTCTCCTCTTTAGGTTTTTGGGAAAGTTTGAGGAGGATTGGTGTACTTTTTGATATTTCCATTTGATGTCTAGCAGACACTTTAAATTTATTATATCCAAAGATGAATTCCTGTCAGTTCTCCCATTCCAATGAAAAAACTTCGCACCTTTGGCTCTTTCGTATCACATAGAGGCAACTACATACTTCTGAGTTTCTTGGGCTGAAAATTTTGGCATTCTTTGTGACATCTTTCATATTGTACATCCAAACTGTCAGGAAATCTTATGAAGCACATATTTTATCATTTGATAATGTTGTGTAAAAGGTCAATGTTATACTTTGTCAGTTTTACCATGTTGTTTGCTTTTAAAAGGGCAGGGATCTTGAAGACTGTAGTTACCAAGTCCCTTGGTTTGAATTATTTCCCCCTCTCCTTCCCCATAAAAATTCTTTTGGGTTTCTGTTCCTTTTAGAATTGGGTCTTGTAATCTGAAAGAAAAAAAAAGATTGAACTGTGAAACTCTTAAGTATATTTCAAAAGTCAGTGATTTTATTCCTCAAGTCAGTGCCTTTATTTCAGAAGTCTGTTCTTGATGTGTGCAAGGTGATGACTGGTTTACTAACCCTTTTGCATGTTGGACTTTCTCTTTCACCTTCCTTGATGTTTGTTTATCCCTTTTCTTTCTGGCAAATTCCATTTTTTTTTTTTTTTTTTTTTTTGAGACAGAGCCTCAAGCTGTCACTCTGGATAGAGTGCTGTGGCATCACAGCTCACACCAACCTCCAATTCCTGGGCTCAAGCGAGTCTCCTGCCTTCACCTCCCAAGTAGCTGGGACTACAGGCGCCTGCCACAACGCCCGGCCATTTTTTGGTTGCCGTCATTGTTGTTTGGCGGGCCCGGGCTTCGAACCCGCCAGCTGAGGTGTACGTGGCTGGCGCCTTAGCCTGTTGAGCCACAGGCGCCGAGCCTCAACTTCTTGCTCTTTAAACTAGGAACAATACTATCTATGGCAAAAGAGTTGCAAGGTCTAAGAAATAATGTCTACTGAGTGCCCGGTACAATACTGGGTGTATCACTCAAGATTCAATTAGAAAAACAGGAACCCCTCTAAATATTTAAAACAGAAAGAATGTAATACAGGGTTTTGGTGACACAGTTGATAAGGGTAATGGAAGGGCTGTGAAGCCCAATAGGGGGAGAGTGAGGCAGCCCAGAGATTAGCAAAAACATAAAGCTGCTCATCACTCTAAACTGCGGGGACAAAAAGAGGCGGTGGAATTTATGGAGCCCAGGGACATGCATCACCCTGCAGGAATTGGGGCCGGAGTTACCTATCCAGTAGGAGATGGAGACATGGAGAAGCCCCATCTCAGCTGGAGACCTGCTTGAGCAAGAAAGAGAACAAAAAAAGCCACTGCCTCCCTATGGCCAAACCCAGGTCTGACGCCAGATGTTCTGGATGACTGAGAAATTGCCCCTGCAGGGGTCAGCCCGCTGCAACAGAGCTGAGCAGAGGGGAGAGGAAGGGGTCCGAGGCAAATGGTAGGAAAGAACCATTAAGTATAAATTAACCAGGCTCGTTAAGACTTTTATTTGTAAAACCTCTAAAGTGCTGGATACACCTGCAAATAACAAAATAACCCCCTTAAAAAATACTGTAAACCCTACAGACCACTTCACACCTCCTCTCCCGCCTCCATCCTACCACACGATTCTTAATTACTACCGAGTCGGGTCAGATATAGCAACATACGAAGACGGCTTTTCAGTGTCAGACATTTTGCATTTTCTCCACTGAAATCTCACGAGGGTTCCTACAGAAGAGACGCCCGTTCTATGCCACAGAGGCAAAAGCTCACCGAGAGTACGATTATAATGCAGCAGTGTCATGGACTCTGGTCCTGGGGCTCTCAAGAGATTGCTGAGTGTCCTTGGAGTCACAAAATCTCTGGACTCAGGTTTAAAAAATGGAAATCATAACCGTCGGGGCTGGTTTACGTGCGCCCAACACTCCGCTCGGCTGCTGTTCATCGCTGTATTCTTTTGTTCAGAACGGTGCAAACGGTTTTCTGAAAGAAAGCATGCGCTAGTCTAAGAAAAGTGATAACGTGCCCAAGGTCACAGAGCTGGCAAAGAAGGTGTTCGGTCTCTGCTCTTCCATGCCAAGGCCCTTTCCACTCCCTAACTGGTTCTTTTCCTGCCCAGTGCATCTGCTGCCGGTGGAAGGATTGTCCACGGAAAAGCAAAGGCGAGCCCGATCAAATCCTGGGAACTGGCAACAGGAAGCCCGAGTACTTCCCGGTGGAGGGCGCCCCCTGGGGCTCGTCCCGGCGCCTCGTGGCGCTCACGCAGGGGAATTTGGGGGGCTTCTGCGCCAGCAGGAGAAAGAAACCTCTGCGATGGAGCACCGCGGTGAGTCCGCACGACCCTCCCCGCAGCTTTGCGGGTCCCGGGGTTTAATGGAGCCGCGTGCCCGGGGCGGAGCTGAGGCGGAGCCACGCGCGATTGGCCTTGCGGGGTCTGGGGCGGGCCGGCGGCGGGCCAGCCGGGCGGGCGCCGACAATGAGCCTCCATAAAAGGCAGAAGCGGGGGGCTGGGGCCCCGGATTGAGCCCTCCCCGCCCGGGGTCTGGACAGTCTGAGGTCTCCGGGAGGCCCGGACGCGCCCGTCGCAGGCTCGGCCGGCGAGCGGCGCGCGGCGGGGCGGGCGCTGCGCGGGGCGGGCCGCGGGCCCGGCGCTGTCCCGGGCGGGAGCCTGCCGCCGGCTGCGCGCCGAGGCCTGCGCGCCCGTCCTCCGGCGTGCAGACACGGCGACTGGCTGCGGCCGCACCATGGCCCTGAAGGCCGAGGGCGCCCCGCTCGACTGCTTCGAGGTGACGCTCAAATGCGAGGAAGGGGAGGACGACGAGGAGGCCATGGTGGTGGCCGTAATTCCGCGGCCGGAGCCGATGCTCAGAGGTGAAAATAGGAGGGGACTCCACTCAGGCGTCACGGCCCGGGGCATGGGCTGCCCCTGCCCAGTGGTGGTCCTGGTCTCGGGCACCCCCTCACTCCCTCCGGTCCGGGGTCCACGTCCTCCCCACCCCCCTGTCTGGGTCCAGGACGCGCGCTTGCTCCTCCCCCACCAGTGTTTGGAATCTCAGGCCTCCTCAAATTCCCCCGCCCAGGGTCTGGAGACTTCGATCCACGCCCGGCGCGCTCCGGATCTTCCGGTACCCGGGCGCCCCCTTTCCCAGGCCTTGCACGGGAGGCCCCCCGGAGGCTCTGGGCTGCGGCCGCGCTTTTACCGCCCCAGCGAGGCAGAGGCAAGCGCAGGAGCCAGGCTGTATTCAGGCCGAGGGGCGGCAGGGCCTCTAGGCCCAAGGGTGGACAAGGCAGCTAGGTGTCCAGTGAGATTCGAGGATGGAGCTGCTGCCGACCTCTAAGAGAATTTTAAGGCCTCTCCAAGCAGAAAGCTTTTCTGCACCTCTCCCCCAGGCCTTCTACTTGCGTAAGCTACAGGTGTCAGATTCTAGAGAGGGGCGATGAATGGGACTGCGTGTAGCACGCAGTTTTGGAAAAGCAGTGCTTGCGGGGGTAGGGGGTGTGGGGGAGGGCTCGGCTGCCCTGGAAGATTAGCCTGGGGGGGGGTGTTGAGGAACAATCAGGGAACTCGCTTTGTGCTTTCCCCTCCCCCCCCCACTCACCCATTTCTTTAGTCCTCAGAACTTGCAAACGGTAAGAAACAAAGAGCCCTCTTTGTGGAATACTTAATATTCATGAAAACGCAGTATCTTTACATTCTCCAATACCTCTTTTCCCTATGCACGGAAGTACCTGAAGAGGTTGAGAGCAAGGCCATTCATTGAACCTCAGTGGAACAGAGGATTATAAAATTAATGAGGGAAATAAAGGTCACCTCCCTTTTCAGAGCATTGTGTTCAGCAGACAGGTTACTTTCTGACTAATGCTAATATTTATCCAGTGCTTGCTGGGGATTGTCAGGCTGTCTCAATCTATCATCTCAACAACTCTGCAAGGGCGGCCTTACTCCCACTGTTGAGGGGAAATAGAAGTCCAGGGAAGTTATTTCATTCACCTAATGTTTATTGAGCACCTACTGTATGCCAGGCAGTGTTTTAGGTTAGGGATGGTAATTTGGTAAACAAAGCAACCGAACCCTGCCCTTGAGGAACATCTATATACCAATGGCTGCAAACAGATAAATCAATAAATGTATAGTATGTCAGATGGCAATAGATGGTTCAGGACAAGGAGGTGGGGGCTGAGTATTTTCTTTGGTATATTGAAGGAAAAAGAAAAGCTTCTCTACAAGGTGAATTTTGAGCACAGACCTGAAGAAAAGGAGGGAGCCAGCCTAGTAAATAGTAGCTAGAGAAAAAACACTGCAGGCAGTGGGAACATCAGGTGCAAAGGTCCTGAGGTACCTGCTTCTGGAAAGATTTGGGAGAAAAAGACTGAACATAAGACTTTTGGCCTGAAGAATGGCCTTGCTGTTTACTGAGATGGGGAGACCGGGGTGCAGGCTTATGGGAGATGGGGAGTTACCATTTGAACATGATAAGTTTGAGATGCCTATTACACATTCAAGCAGAGGAGTTGGCTAGGCAGTCAGATACCTGACTAGATTTCCTGGGGGAATCAAGCTAGAGGTATAAATATGGCAGTTGTCTGCAGACAAGCAATGGGATGAGGCTCATCAGAGGAAGTAGACAGAGAAGTGACCCAAGGATTGAGTCCTAGAATATTCCAGTGATTACAGGTTGGAGATAGAGTCAGTCTCTCATCTGACATTACTAGATGCCAGGCACTGTTCTCCATCTGGAAGATATAAATGCAGAACGCCAAAAATCTGCTGTCAAGTCCAGGTGCAGTGGCTCACACTTGTAATCCTAGCACTCCGGAAGGCTGAGGCAGGAGGATTCCTTGAACTCAGGAGTTGGACACCAGCTTGAACAAGAATAAAAAAATTAGCTGGGCATCATGGCAGACACCTGTAGTCCTAGCTACTCGGGAGGCTAAGGCAGGAGACTCG
This sequence comes from Perodicticus potto, assembly GCA_963574655.1. Classification (NCBI taxonomy): domain Eukaryota; kingdom Metazoa; phylum Chordata; class Mammalia; order Primates; family Lorisidae; genus Perodicticus; species Perodicticus potto. Next base: position 12,340 of record CAUYRH010175741.1, on the reverse strand, counting down.
CTTAAACTCAGGAGTTTGAGGCTTGGTGCCCATAGCACAGTGGTTAAGGCTCCAGCCACATACACAGAAGGTGGTGGGTTCGAATCCAGCCTGGGCCAGCTAAACAATGCAACCATAAAATAGCTGGGCGTTGTGGCTGGTGCCTATAGTCCCAGTTACTTGGGAAGCTGAGGCAAGAAAATCGCTTAAACCCAAGAGTTGGAGGTTGCTGTAAGCACTCTACCAAGGACAGCATAGCAAGACTCTATCTCAAAAAAAAGAGTTTGAGGTTGCTGTGACCCAGGCTAACACTACAGCACTCTCCCCTGGGCAAGAGAGTGAGACTATCAAAAAAAATTTTTTTAGGTTGTGCTTGGTGGCTCATGCCTGTAATCCCAGCACCCTGGGAGGCCGAAGCAGGTGGATTGCCTGAGCTCACAGGTTCAAGATCAGCCTGAGCAACTACGAGGTCCCGTCTCTAAAAAAATAGCCCAGCATTGTGGTAGGCGCCTATAGTCCCAACTACTTGGAGGCTGAGGCAAGAGAATCACTTGAGCCCAAGAGTTTGAGATTGCTGGAAACTATGATGCCACGGCACTCTACCGAGGGCAATAAAGGAAGACTCTGTTTCAAAAAAAATTTTTTTTTGTAGAGACAGAGTCTTACTTTAATATCCTCGGTAGAGTGCCGTGGCATCACGCAGCTCACAGCAACTTCCAACTCCTGGGCTTAGGCAATTCTCTTGCCTTTGCCTCCCTAGTAGCTGGGACTACAGGCACCCACCACAACGCCCAGCTATTTTTTTGTTTTGCAGTTCGGCCGAGGCTGAATTTGAACCTGCCACCTTTGGTATATGGGGCCGGAGCCTCAATGAGCCACAGGCGCCGCCCTTTTTTTTTTTTTTTTTTTGAGACAGAGCCTCAAGCTGTCACCCTGGATAGAGTGCTGTGGCATTACAGCTCACAGCAACCTCCAATTTCTGGGCTCAAGGGAGTCTCCTGCCTCCGCCTCCCAAGTAGCTGGGACTGCAGGCGCCTGCCACACGCCCGGCCAGTTTTTGGTTGCAGCCATCGTTGTTTGGCAGGCCCGGGCTGGATTTGAACCCGCCAGCTCAGGTGTATGTGGCTGGCGCCTTAACCCGTTGAGCCACAGGTGCTGAGCCTTTTTTTTTTTTAAAATTTGCTGTCAAGCCAGGCACAATGGCTTATGCCTATAATCCCAGCATTTTGGGCAGCTTAGGTGGGAGAAGTGCTTTGAGGTCAGGAGTTCAAGACCAGGCTCAACAACACAGCAAGACCATGTCTCTGCAAAAAAAATTTTTTTTTTTTTTTGTGGAGACCTCTGTCACCCTCACTCTATCGCCCTCGGTAGAGTGCTGTGGAGTCACAGCTCACAGCAACCTCCAGCTCTTGGGCTTAGGTGATTCTCTTGCCTCAGCCTCCCAAGTAGTTGGGACTACAGGTGCCCGCCACAGCACCCGGCTAATTTTTGATGCACTTTGGCCAGGGCCGGGTTTGAACCTGCCACCCTCGGTATATGGGGCCGGTGCCCTACTCGCAGAGCCACAGGCGCTGCCCTTTTTTTGTAGAGACAGAGTCTCACTTTATCACTCTCAGTAGAGTGCCGTGGCGTCACATAGCTCACAGCAACCTCCAATTCCTGGGCTTAGGCGATTCTCTTGCCTCAGCCTCCCGAGTAGCTGGGCCTACAGGCGCCCGCCACAACGCCCGGCTATTTTTTTGTTTTGCAGTTTTGACCGGGGCCGAGTTTGAACCCGCCACCCTTGGTATATGGGGCTGGGCCCTATTCACTGAGCCACAGGCGCCACCCAGCAAAAAAAAAAAATTTTTTTTTTTTTGAGACAGAGCCTCAAGCTGTCACCCTGGACAGAGTGCGGTGGCATCACAGCTCACAGCAACCTCCCATTCCTGGGCTCAAGTGAATCTCCTGCCTCTTGCCTCCCAAGTAGCTGGGACTACAGGCACCCGCCACAACGCCCGGCCATTTTTTGGTTGCAGCCGTCATTGTTGTTTGGCGGGCCCGGGCTGGATTCGAACCTGCCATCTCAGGTGTACGTGGCTGGCGCCTTAGCCCGTTGAGCCACAGGCGCCGAGCCAAAAAAAAATTTTTTTTAATTAGCCAGACAGCATACATCTATAGTGACAGCTATTCAGGAAGCTGAGGTGGGAGGATTGCTAAAGCCCCAGAGTTTAAGGGTGTAGGGAGCTATGATGACATCATTGTGCTCTAGCCTGGGTATAAGATCTTGTCTCTTAAAAAAAAAAAAACTGTGTGCTGTCATGGAGCCTACAGTGTGGTGTGGAGACGGAGTAGACAAGTAAAAGACAAACGATGTCAAGTGGTGGTGCATGCAGTGGAGAAAATGAGGCAATGAGGGGATTGGGGTGCTCAGGTTGGAGGAAGTGAGGGAGTGATGGAGAAAGTGAGAAAGAGAAGCAAGAGTGGAGGGCAGTGCCCTGGATGTGAGTGACAAAAAATCAAGATGGGCCCCTGGCTGCCCCAAGGGAAGGGAAGCCGGGATGGCAGATAGATCACCAAGACTCAGGTCACCCAGCCTGCTGGCAACACCATCTTCAGGAAGATTATTGCAAGGAAATCCCAGCCAAAATCATTTTTGAGGATGACTTGCTTTCTCCATAATATTTCCCCTCCAGTACCAACACATTTTCTGGTGGTACCCAAGAAACACTTACATTCCAGATTTCTTGAGTTCAAGATGATGATGAAAGTTTTCTTCTTCAACATTTAATGATTGATGGCAAGAAATGTGCAGCTGAAGAAGGGTTATCAAATGGTGGTGAATAAAGTTTCGATGGGCTCAATCTGTCTATCACGTTCATCTGCATGTTCTTGGAGGTCGGCAGCCTCCTGGGTAAGCATGTTTTGGGGGTAATTTGCCCTTCTCTAGTCAGTGATCAAGTTCGCAAGTTCTAATATGTTAAATAGCACATTAATTTTTGCCCATGTATGGAGAGATTGAGGAAATAATTTTAAAAACCCATACTTAATAAAAGACATTATTGCATGGTTTTTTGAGACAGTCTCACTGTGTCGCCCTGGCTAGAGTACAGTGGCGTCACAGCTCACAGTAACCTCCAACTTTTGGGCTTAAGCGATTCTCTTGCCTCAGCCTCCCAAGTAGCTGGGACTATAGGCGCCCACCACAATGGGCGGCTATTTTTTGTTGCAGTTGTCATTGTTTAGCTGGCCTGGGCCGAGTTTGAACCCACCACCCTCAGTGTATGTGGCTGGTGCTGTAACCACCGTGCTACAGGCATTGAACCTGTTGCATGGTTTAAAAAATAATAAAGGGGCGGTGCCTGTGGCTCAAAGGAGTAAGGCGCTGACCTCATATGCCTAAGGTGGCAGGTTCAAACAGAGCCACAGCCAAAAACTGCAAAAAAAAAAAAAAAAATCAAGATGGAGGAGCTGAGTGTGGTGGCTCACACCTGTAATCCTAGTACTCTAGGAGGCCAAAGTGGGAGAATCACTTGAGCTTAGCAGTTTGAGGCCAACCTGAGCAATAATGAGACTAGGTCTCTACTAAAAACAGAAAAATCAGCTGGGCATTGTGAGGGGTGCCCTCACAATAGTCCCAGCTATTCAGAAGGCTGAGGCAGGAGGATCGCTTGAGTCCAGGAGTTTGAGGTTGCTGTGAGCTAGGCTGACACTATAGCACTCTAGCCCAGGTGAAAGAGTGAGACTGTTTCTGAAAAAAAAAAAGAAAAGAAAGAAAATTGAGGTAGAGGAAGTGATTGGCACATTGAAGGAGTAACTACTGGGTTTAGTGTTGGTGACCTTGATGAGGGCTATTTTGGAGAATAGAGAATAGTGGTGGGGAAAAAAGCAGATTGCAACTGAGAGGTCGGGGTTCCTGCCCATGCTCACACAGGAGATAGTTAGGACCCAACTCAGACCTAAATTTTTTTTTTTTGGTAGAGACAGAATCTCACTTTGTCACCCTCGGTAGAGTGCTATGATGTCACAGCTCACGGCAACCTCTAACTCCTGAGCTTAGACAATTCTCTTGCCTCAGCTTCCCGAGTAGCTGCGACTACAGGCGCCCGGCTATTTTTTTGTTGCAGTTCGGCCAGGGCCGGGTTTGAACCTGCCACCCTCAGTATATGGGGCCAGCACTCATGTCACTGAGCCACAAGTGCCGTCCTCAGACCTAGATTTTTTCGAGTCCAAGCCAAGGCTTATATCCATTTCAAATGCTACCTCTTCCATACAGCCTCCAGGGGTTAGTGCTTCTGGAGTCCCATGTTTGAATTTTTTCCCATCCTCTCTGGAAGGTGGGAAAGAGGTACAGCCATGAGAGATCATAGGTGCGTCACAGAAGCGCTGAGCTGCCAGGCTGACATGGGTCTAAGGTCACCACCTTTGCTGTGCTGAAAGGGGCTCCCGCCCTGTTCACGTTCATGGAGAGCAGGTGACAGATGGGGGCAAAGTGTCCGAGAGCACTGCAGAAGGCAGGCCAGCAGCTCTGGGGGTGGGGGGGTCTCCTTTCCTAAGATGGCACTGTTTTCTGTCCTCACCCTCAAGAATGTGTACACTGCTGCCTAGAAGTCACATGAGGATGAAATCAACTGTTGGATGGGGGTCTAGAAGGCTTTGCAGAGGTGACATCACCCAGACTGATCAGGGTGGTCTGGACAGATGCGTGGAGGCTGGGACCTGCAGGAACAGAGCCTGTGGGAAAAAATGGATGATGTCCTGAGGTTCAAGACTAGATTGAGAGAGGGCACAGAGGCCAGCGTAGCAGGACCCCAGGCACATAGGCTGTGTTCAGAGTGGCTGGGGCCTCTCCACTGTGGACAGGAATGCTCCTCCTTCCCTGTGCCACATAAGTCACCAAGTTTGGGGACTCAAATGCTAAGTATTTTTTTTTTTTTTTTTGTAGAGACAGAGTCTCATTTTGTCACCCTCGGTAGAATGCTGTGGCGTCACATAGCTCACAGCAACCTCCAACTCCTGGGCTTAGACAATTCTCTGGCCTCAGCCTCCTGAGTAGCTGGGACCACAGGCGCCTGCCAAAATGCCCGGCTATTTTTCTGTTTTGCAGTTCGGCCGAGGCCGGGTTTGAACTGCCACCTTCGGTATATGGGGCCGAAGCCCTACTGGATGAACCATAGGCGCCGCCCTCAAATGCTAAGTATTATTGGCCTTGGGCACCTTTTTTGATGACATGCTCCTCTCTCCCTCCACAGTGACCCAACAGGAGAAGACCCCACCACCTAGAGCCAGCCTGCTGGATGCCGGCGGTGATGGCTGTGAGGAGCCCAAGCAGCAGCTGTCTTGGGAGCAGGAGTTCCTGGTGGGCAACAGCCCTGGAGGTAGCGGGCGGGCACTGTGCATGGTGTGTGGTGCCGAGATCCGGTCCCCATCAGCCGACACAGCTCGTGCACACATTCTGGAGCAGCACCCCCATACCTTGGACCTGAGCCCCTCTGAGAAGAGCAACATCCTAGAGGCCTGGGGCGAGGGGGTGGCCCTTCTGCAGGACGTCAGGGCTGAGCAGCCGTCACCACTCAGCTCAGGTAGTTGGGCCTGGGGTGAGGGTGGAGGGAGAGGTTGGACCTGGTGGGACACCTGGAGCTCACTGGGCCTCTGTCCCCTTCAGAATCAGCCCGGGATGTGGAGGCAGACCCAGACTCCAACCCAGACTCTGCAGGAATGCCAGCAGAGATAGTTGTGCTCCTTGACCCGGAGGACAACCCATCCCTCCCGAAAAGGATCCGTCCCAGAGGACTCCGCCCTCTCCTGGAGCTTCCTGGTCAGTCAACTAGGAAGCCAAGGAGGCTCAGTGGGGGTGGAGGCTTGGGGGATGAGCTGAGGCACAGACCCTGTGTACTGAGCAGGTGTCCTTAAGAGCCCTGGGGTCTCAGGGTTCAGGCATGGCCTCCTAAAAAACCTACAAGGTCTTTTGGTTTTGCAGCTGCCTCTGCTACAGAGCCAGGAAATAAGAAGCTCCGTGGTCAGCGGTGGAAAGAGTCCCCTGGGGAAGAGCCAGTCAGAAAGAAAAGAGGCAGACCTATGACCAAAAACCTGGACCCTGACCCAGGTGAAGGGAAGGTGCTAGGAGGGGGTGTGGACCCTGGCTGCAGGCTTTAAGGTGGGGTGGAGTGGGGCCCAGGCATGGGGCATTTGTAGTTGCTTTGGGGCTCTGTGGAGCTGGGAAGCTCACAGTTCTGTCCCCTGTATTCTCCCTCCCAGACCCCCCGTCACCTGAGTCGCCCACAGAGGATTTCGCAGCACCAGCTGAGGTCCGACACTTCACCGATGGCAGTTTCCCTCCTGGCTTCGTCCTGCAGCTCTTCTCCCACACCCAGCTTAGGGCCCCGGACAACAAGGACTCACCTAAAGAGGGGGAGGCAGCAGAAGGGGGTGTGCCCCCACCGCAAAGCCCCTCTCCAGGTGAGTTTTCCCAAGAGGGAGCAGCACAGGGGGACATGTCACAGGAAGCATCCCTGGGTCTGGCCTTCGAGTGGCTGCTTTGCAGCAGAGCCTGGGATAAGGTGGAAGATGGTGAAGCGCAGGGGTTTGAATGAAGGAGGAGGCTGGCCAGAAAGCAGAGCTTTCCTGAGCATGTGCAGGAGTTTCCTAGAATTGGGCCTTAGGTTGGGTTAGGCTAGTGTTCCCCAAAAGCCTAATATTCATGTCCACACTCAGCGGGGGCCTGAGAGGTATTCACCTCACCCTGGTGGAGCAGGAGCCATCCAACAATTCAGTTAGGTGTCAAGAGACTAGACAGGTGATGAACAATGAACAGACACCTCCAGCAGACACCTGCTCAGTAAACTGCCTAGTAATAGCAATAAGTACTTATATTAGTGTGGTGTCCTGCTGATTTTAAGAAACTTTTACATGCAGTTTATTTGGCCCTTACAAAGCTACCTTATATAGAAGGGGAAGTTTCCATCCCCCTTTCCAGATAGAGAAACTGAGTCTCAGATGGTTTCTTCTCCTCTGGTCCTTGTATGTGTTTCCTATTTGCTGCTATAACAGATCACATAAACGTCGTGGCTTAAGACAACATGTGATTTTACAGTTCTGACGGTCAGAGAGCCAAAATGAGTCTCACTGAGCTAAAATGAAAGTATCGGCAGGGCCGTGTTCCTTCCTAGAAGCTCTAGGGCAGCATCTGTTTTCTCACTTTGCCCAGCTTCTAGAGGCTGCCCTCATTTCTTGGCTTGTGGCCTCTTTCCATCTGCAAAGCCAGCCAGTGGGCAGGAGAATCTTTCTCAGGACTCTGCCTTAAGTTCCAGCTCATCTGCCTTCCTGTTGTCCATTTAAGCACCCTTGTGATTACATTGGGCTAACTCAGATAATCCCGGATAATCGCTTCATTTTTTAGTTCACTGATAAATAGCCTTAATTCCGTCTATAGCCTTCATTCCCACTTGCTGTGTAACAAAACATATTCATAGTTTCTGGGGATTAGGACCTGGGTGTCTTCTTGGAGGGTGGTAGGGCCATTGTTCTACCTACCACAGTCACATATGTAACCCAGTGGTAACAGAATTAGTATGAAACTAGAGTGTGTTCTGGCAGGGCAGAGGCCAAGTCTGGGTCCTGTCTTTGCCTCTCCATACCAAGCACAGCTCACAGCATCTCAGGTACTCAGGTAATGTTTTTTGAAGGAGTGAGGGGGTACGGAGTGCCTGTCTTGTCCCAGCCTGTCTGAAATGTGTGTTTGGAGTCAGAGCCCAGAGAAAGATGGCCAAACAAGGTGGCTGGAAGTTGCCCAGGACAGGGCTCTCAAAAAGCAGTTATGCTTTTTGCATAAATCAAAAAGCCAGACTCAGCACCTGTAGTTAGGGCGCTGGCCACATGCACCGGGGCTGGTGGGTTCAAACCCTTCCTGGGCCTGCTAAACAACAAAGACAACAACAACAAAAATAGCCAGGTGTTGTGGCGGGCCCCTATAGTCCCAGATACTTGGGAGGCTAAGGCAAGAAAATCACTTAAGCCTAAGAGTTGGAGGTTGCTATGAGCTGTGACGCTACGGCACTCTACCCAGGGCGATATAATAAGACTCTTGTTTCTAAATAAATAAATAAACAGCCGGTGGTTACTTGCCCTTCCAGTCCTATCTATTTGCCTGTAGTAGCTACTCTTACCAGTTTGTTGTTGTTAAGACAGAGTCCCACCCTATGCCCTGAGCAGAGTGCAGTGGTATCGTAGCTCACTGCAACCTCAGACTCGGGCTGTGGGCATCCTGCTGCCTCAGTATCCAGAAGCTGCTGGGATTACAGGTGCTCGCCACGGCGCCCAACTGTGTTTTTCCACTTTTTTCATGAATCGAGGTCTCACTCTCGCTCAGGCGAGTTTCAAACTCCTGACCTCAAGCAATTCTCCCTCCTCAGCCTCCCACAGTGTTGGTATTTACAGGCATGAGCCACTGTGCCCAGCATACTCTTACTAATTTGATTGTATCCTTCAGACAGAGCTGTGTATGTGTGTACATGTGTATATGTGCACACATTGCATTTATTTATTTGTTTATTTGCCAAATTGGGCCTCCTGTTTTCTAATCTCAAGGTAGGCCTCACCCTCTTCAGGTAGATCATGTTTTTAACTGTCTCAAGTTCAGCTTGAGTCACATTGCAGTCCTGCCTCCCCGACACCATGTGTTCTGCTGGAACTTGGGCATTCCCCAAGTGTCCTTCTCTTCGGGGGATCTCTGTTCTGTGTGACTGGCCTCTTCTGCTGTCCAGTGGGTCTTCTGGTTTCATTCTCAAAAGGGAGCCCAAAATCCACTTATCTGGAGTGGTGAGTAGATGAGAAGAGAATCCCTGAGATTTTAGAATCCTTTGGGGTAAATGGGCAAACCCTGAGAGGAATGGGGGTTCAGCACACTGAGTGAATGACCCGAGAGAGATTGGGGACGTTGTAGGGTCTCCTTAGCCATGGCAGGATTTTTGGAGGTTGGAAGTGGCTTGGAAGCGGCAGAAGACACTAACTCATGCAGCAGTGAGTATTCCTAGGAGCTCAGCCTGAGGGAAGTTCTTGTGGAGGTAACATGAGTAAGTAGTTTGTCCCCAAAACTTCAGTCTGTCTAGGGGCACGGGTTGGAGGCAGTGACGCTTTAAAGACTAGTGAGGCACCCGTGATGCACCTGTGCAGAGCAGGGGCTCTGGACCTGTGATTTCAGACTGTTATAAGAACCCACAGCTTGGACAGGATGTCTCAGAAACCTGTGAGGCTTCAACAAGAATGTCCCTGTTTTCTGTACCGTTATGTGTGTCCTGAAGTTCTCTGAAGACCTTGTCAGAATAAAGATCCTGCCACTTTCAAAAATTCTTGGATTTAGAAGTTGGAAAAGATCACCGTAGTCAGGTTAGCTGAGCAGATGGATGGATGTGAATGTGAAGCAGTTTGGGAAGACTTTATAGAACTTTCCAAGGACCTGTAAGATGAGGGTGAGGAGAGTGTCCAGGCCGGGAGAGAAGGTGGGCCTAGAGGACACACTCACAAATAACGGAGAAAAGAAGGCCAGGCGAAGTGGCTCACTCCAAGCACTCTAGGGGGCCAAGACAGGAGGATCCCTTGAGCTCAGGAGTTCGAGACCAGCCTAAGCAAGAGTGAGATATTGTCTCCACTAAAAATAGAAAAAATTTGCCAAGTGTCATGGCAGGTGCCTGTAGTCCCAGCTACTCAGGAGGCAGGAGGATCGCTTAAACTGAGGAGTTGGTGGTTGCTGTGAACTAGGCTGATGCCATAGCACTCTAGCCTGGGTGAGTGAGACCCCATGTCTACTAAAAATAGTAAAACTGGCCAGGCTTGGTGGTGAGCGCCTGTAGTCTCAGCTACTGGAGAAGCTGAGGCAGGAAGATCGCTTGATCCTGAGAGTTTACAGGTGCTGTGAGCTACGACGCTACGGTACTCTATCCAGGGTGATAGAGTGAGACTATTGTCTTAGAAAAAGGGAAAAAAGAGCCTCTTTGCCTTGCTGGTGTTTTATTTTAAAAGTAGAACCTGCGGGGCGGCGCCTGTGACTCAGTGGGTAGGGCTCTGGCCCCGTATACCGAAGATGGTGGGTTTGAACCCGGCCCCAGCCAAACTGCAACAAAAAATAGCCGGGCATTGTGACGGGCACCTGTAGACCCAGCTACTCTGGAGGCTGAGGCAAGAGAATCGCATAAGCCTAGGAATTGAGGTTGCTGTGAGCTGTGATGTCACAGCACTCTACCCAGGGCGATAAAGTGAGACTCTGTCTCTAAAAAAACAAGTAGAATCTAGGGGCTCAGACCCCATAGCTCAGTGAGTAGGGTGCCGGGTTTGAGCCCAGCTGGGCCTGTTAAACAACAATGACAACTGCAACCAAAAAATAGCTGGGCGTTGTGGCGGGCACCTGTAGTCCCACCTACTTGGGAGGCAAGAGAATTGCTTAAGCCCAAGTGTTTTGGGTTTTCTGTGAGCTGTGACCCAACAGCACTCTACCAAGGGCAACATGATGAGACTGTCTCTCAAAAAAGAAAAAGTAGGCTTAGCTCAACGGGCTAAGGCACCAGCCATGTACACCTGAGCTGGCGGGTTCGAATCCAGCCCGGGCCTGCCCAACAACAATGACGGCTGCAACCAAAAAATGGCTGGGCGTTGTGCCTGGCGCCTGTAGTCCCAGCTACTTGGGAGGCGGAGGCAGGAGACTCGCTTGAGCCCAGGAATTGAAGGTTGCTGTGAGCTGTGGTGCCACAACACTCTATCCAGGGTGACAGCTTAAGGCTCTGTCTCAAAAAAAAAAAAAAAAAAGTAGAACCTAGAGATCTGACTTCAGATACCTTGGCCAGATCCAGCCCATTTTCAGGCTGGACCAAGGAGGAAGTTACCAAGAACCAGTGCACAGGCGTGAGTGTGAGCTTCCTGAGGTTCTGTATGTGTGTTCACTGATGTGTCCTGAGCACCCGGAACAGAGCCTAGCACAAAGACAACCCTCAGTATACGTTTATTTTATTTATTTATTTATTTTGTAGAGACAGAATCTAACTTTATTGCCCTCAGTAGAGTGCCGTGGCGTCACACAACTCACAGCAACCTCCAACTCCTGGGCTTAGGTTATTCTCTTGCCTCAGCCTCCTGAGTAGCTGGGATTACAGGCGCCCACCACAACGCCCGGCTATTTTTCTGTTTTGCAGTTCGGCCGAGGCCGGGTTTGAACCCGCCACCCTTGGTATATGGGGCTGGCCCCCTAATCAATGAGCCACAGGTGCCACCAAGAATACGTTTATTGACATGGTGGGTGGATGATTGGTAGGTAGAGCGTTGATAGCTGCCTTCACTTGTCATTCTGGTATTGATATCCTAGAATCCCTGCTCAGATAGGCCTGAGTGAGGAACAAGGGAAATGGGCCTAGCCCCACCCTCCATGGAAGCAGCAGGTCTGTGTGAGTGTGTATGAACCCCTGTGCACAAATTCTCCAGGGAAAGGGGGGAAGTGATGCTGGGAAGCACAGGAATTCAGGCAGGGAAGAAAGGAAAGTAGGGGCAGTGTGGGGTGGGGTGGGTAAGGGTTCAGTTTGTCCCGGGGACTGTTAAACCCTCCAGGCTTTCTCATGGCCGTGGAGCTTTTCTCTCCCTCCCATCTCAGGTTTTACTTGCTGACCTCCTTACCTTCCTATGCCAGGAAGAATTGGGACTCAATTCTCTTGGCTTGGAAAGTCCATACCTCTTGAGCCCTTACTGTGTACTTAACTCTTCTAATACATCCTCTCACTAAATCCACATGACCAGCATGTAAGGTGTTGGGATTCCCATTTTACAGAAGAGGAGACTGAGCCTCAAGGAGGTTAGGTGCCTGCTCAGGGCCACTCAGCCAGTCCGCGGCAGCTTCTCATATTTCCAACACCCACGTGGGCACCTCCCTACAAGCAGTGTCCACCCTCTCCCTCCCTTCAGTGCCCAGTCCGGATTTCTGTATCCTCTGGTTTGTGTCCTTCAGTCCCTGTAGCCAAACTGCTCCTGGCTTCGCTAGCCCCTCTACCCATCACTGGAGCCTGCCCTCTCCCCCTCTCAGGCCACCACCTCTTCTGGATCTTTCTCATCCACCAACACAAAGCTGTATTTCTCCCTTCCTTGCCTGTCTTCCTTCTATCCACTGTCCTATTTGTTCCCAAACCTTTTCAGCAAAGCTGGAAAGCATTTTCTTTTTTTTTTTTTTGAGACAGCCTCAAGCTGTCACCCTGGATAGAGTGTTGTGGCACCACAGCTCACAGCAACCTCCAATTCCTGGGCTCAAGCGAGTCTCTTGCCTCCGCCTCCCAAGTAGCTGGGACCACAGGCGTCCGCCACAACGCCCGGCCATTTTTTGGTTGCAGCCGTCATTGTTGTTTGGCGGGCC
>CAUYRH010175720.1:0-35354 GCA_963574655.1 Perodicticus potto | reverse complement strand
GATACAACCTTTTTGGAAGGAAGTATGGAGAACTCTCAAAGAACTCAAGCTAGACCTCCCATTTGATCCTGCAATCCCATTACTGGGCATCTACCCAGAAGGAAAAAAATCCTTTTATCATAAGGACACTTACACTAGGCTGTTTATTGCAGCTCAATTTACAATCGCCAAAATGTGAAAGCAACCTAAATGCCCACCAACCCAGGAATGGATTAACAAACTGTGGTATATGTACACTATGGAATACTATTCAGCCATTAAAAAATATGGAGACTTTACAGCCTTTGTATTAACCTGGATGGAAGTGGAACACATTATTCTTAGTGAAGCATCTCAAGAGTGGAGAAGCATGAATCCCATTTACTCTATTTTGATATGAGGACAATTAATGACAATTAAGACATGGTGAGGGTGAGGGAAGGGGAGAGCAGAGAAAGAATGAGTTAGAGGTGGGGGAAGGAAGAGCAGAGAGAGGGAAGGAGTGAGGGAGGTGGGGTCTTGGTGTGTGCCACACCTTTTGGGGGCAAAACACGATTGTAAGAGGTACTTTACCCAACAAATGCAACCAGTGTAACATGGTTTCTTGTACCCTCAATGAATCCCCAGCAACAACAACAACAACAACAACAACAAAACATGTATTCTATTATTCTTCCACAATCATACGTAGTATGTCAGGTACAAGAAACTTAAAAAATAAGTGTATAATGTTTGAACATTTAATCATTATTGTAACCTTCTTTTGTTTTGAAAGGACAAAATTCTATCTCAGCATCATTTTTTAATTCATATAACTTCACTCATAAGTTGGGTCAGAAGTTAACAATCTTTCTATTACTGTTGTTACATGCTTATGCTCCTGGGTGAGTACAGGGAAAAGAGTAAACTGTAAACTGTTTAGAAGTGACACTCTCGGCATTTTGACCAGATCCTTTTGGATCCCTTTTACCTGGTCTGTGAGGCTTTCCCCGGACCTGGGTGTGCTTTGGGTTCCAACTGCTAGCATTTGTGACTCTTTTTTCCTAGAGCAGTTCTTAGGCTACTAGAGTTGTTTTGCCTGGTGTATACAGGTCCAAAATGTGTCTGGAAATTTAATAGCCTCTCTCTTCCCCAGCAGTGGCTCATACCCAAGGACTACCCATTGCCTGAATATGAAAGTTTGGCTCCATCCTTGGATGAGCCAAATTCTGAGGTATGACTTATAATCCAGAGCTCCCTGCAAGACTAGGCTAAAACCACCCTTTATGCAACTTTGTGTGAAATCACACCCTTGCTTGGCTGCTTCTCATCCTCTGACTAGATTTGTCACTCCAAAAATCTTTTCCTGAAAGCACTTTCTTAATAAAAGCTTTTATATAAATATGTGTTCTAGAGTATGCTTCTAGAGAAGCTTGAGACAATGCATTTGCTTAAAATACCTCTTTCCTCCACTCCACCTTATAGAAATATATTCTGAGTTAATAAATATTTTAAGCTCTGTAAATACACACTCAGATAAGCAAAACAAAACAGAACATTCTCAATAAACTAAAGTGACATACAGATCCAGTCAGTGGGATTCATTGGAACAGAACAACCAGGCTGCCTGTGTAGTGGTGATTTTTTTTTAAGGTAGGTAAGTGGCTGTGAGCATCTCTATCAACCTTGTTCTTTCTATTCCCCCCAAAGAAGTGTGTTTCCAGGAGGTAGAAAGTGCTGCTGAGAGCATGCTCTGGCTGAAGGTCTAGTTCACGTAAGATGTTTAAGTGGGAAGATAGAAAAAGAGACCTAGTAGAAGATCAAGTTTGGACTGAAGATTTTAATGTGTTTGATTAGGTCAGAGATTCAGATGCAAAGCAGAAGATTAGAAGAGCAAACTGCTGTCCTGGTTATTCATACAAAGTGACTGTTAGATACTAGACTTGGTCTGGCTGCATTCTTGTCACAAATCTGGCTGGTATTTTTTTTTTTTTTTTAAACAGAGTCTCGCTCTGTCACCCTCGGTGGAGTGCTGTGGTATATCACAGCTCACAGCAAACTCCAGCTCTTGGGCTTAAGTGATTCTCTTGCCTCAGCGAGAGAAGTAGCTGAGAGTACAGGTGCCTGCCACAATGGCAGGCTATTTTTTGGTTGCAGTTGTCATTGTTGTTTAGCTGGCCTGGGCTGGGTTCGAACCTGCCAACTTCAGTGTATGTGACCGGCCTCATAACCACTGGGCTATGGGTGCCGAACCTCCGGTTGGTATTTTAAGCCAGGTATTTAGAGAATGACTGACAGTGAGGCAAAAGAACTCTTCTTCTAATACTATGTATATATAAAAACCATGTCTGGGTAATTTTCTCCTATTTTACATAAATAGTTAAAAAAAAGGAACCTATAAAACTAATGGCAAAATGAAAAGGAACAACATCCCCAAGACAAAAGGAAGAGCAGGCCTCTGAGCATTGTTTATAACAGGAACCAGAGAAAATTTAGAAGGCTATTTATCATACTTAATCTGATTTAAGAAGACATTGCTTTTGGTAAACAGGAAAAGAAAGCCACAAAATAGAACAAGCTGAGATGAAGGGACAACAGAAAGAGACAAAAAGAAGACCAAGGCCCCAAACTGAGATGAGATGGTAGCTCTCAGTGAGATAAAGGAGTTGCATAGGGGGAGTCCAGCACAGCAATTTCAGAATTAAAATCACTTCCCAGTCAACCCCTCCGTAAACACACCATCCCGTAAGAGAACACAGAGGAACAGAAGAAGGAGATGGTAGACACTTGTCCTCATATGAAGGGGACATGAAGAAGATACAATCTGAAAGCGTCTAGGAAAAAACTGGATTAACTAGAAGAGAAGGATTAATTAAAGACGCAATTGACACAACCTATCAAAATCTAAGGGCTTGAGAGAAAAGGATGGAGACCTACAAGTGCAGGTTACAGGAAAAATTATTTAAAAACAATTAGATACATATGCTGATATTTTTAAATTATAAGGAATTAGACTGGTAGGCATTCAGGAAGAAAATACAGGATATCTATCAAGTAATTGATATTGATTTGGCCCTGTGGAATTATTTGTAGCACTAAATTTCAAAGAATGGTGAAGCAAATTTAGAGACACTTTCATTCTTTTCTTTTTTTGAGACAGAGTATCACCATGTCACCCTTGGTAGAGTGCTGTGGTGTCACAGTAACCTCAAACTCTTGGGCTCAAACAATTCTCTTTCCTCAGCATCTCAAGTAGCTGGGACCACAGGCACCCACCACAGGGCCCGGCTTTTTTTTTTGGTTGCTATTGTTGTTGTCTAGCAGGACCGGGCCGGGCTCAAACCCACCACCTTTGGTGTATGTGGCTGGGACAGTATTCACTGAGCTACAGGCTCCAAGCTATGCTGATTGGTGTTTTGTAAGCACGTCAGATTGTAATAAAAATCAACACATTGTACTCCACGTATGCATAAATGTATTTATGATCTATGTGTATAGGACTTAATAAAAAAAAAAAAAAGAAGAACTAAAAGCAGAAAAAAATAACCAAATATTAAGCTCTTAATATTCATCTAGCTCTGTGTGAGGTACTAAACGTACAATAGTATAAACCCTGAGAACCTGAAATAATCTGTGTATGGAATTAAAGATAATTAGTCATCACAATTACATATAAAGATTCATGTAGAGATATAAGCGTTGCAATGATATATTTACTGGGCTTTCCCCTGGAGTTTCTGTATGAATAGGTTGAGGATAAGTCCCAAGAATTCACTTTTCTAAGAAGTTCTCATGTGATACTGATGCAGCTAGTCCTGGAACCACACACTGAGAACCACTGATTTATACTAACAAAAATTCAGGAGAGAAAGTAAAAGAGATATTCCACTGCAGTGGAATGATTACTTAATTTAAGCCATTGATATAATATCTGTTAGGATTAATGCTTTAGAAAAATCCCAACAGTACTATATTGCACAGATAAGTCAGTCTGTAAGACTGTACATGTTAAGTTTGTTAACTACACAAAATGGTTGAAAAGGGAGAACTAGATGTCAAATAAACGAAAACCGTGAGGAATTCCAAAAATTAACAGTGATTAATAACCTATAGCCCTTCAGATCCCCAAGTGCAGCTGTTCAACTGAATCTAAACTTTACAGAACAAACTACCTTACTAAAAGGATTTGGGAAGAAGAAGGGTCAATTCTCACCCAGTGAGTACTTCAGTCAGGTTCACTGCACACTTTCAATGTGAAGGGCAGATCTGTACATTTGACTTCAAATTTATAAAAGCAAACTATATAACCAAAACGTGTGTACCCCCATAATATACTGTAGAAAACTTCAAAAAAGTTTCATTGTGTAAAACTTGGATTCAACCAAAAGATCACGTCCAAGGGTCCAGAAGGCCACATGTGCCTGAAGGCTGCAGGTTCCACACCCTTCGAAAGACTCAGTTCAAATGTCTTCTTGATGAAGCTTCTCCCAGTCCCACATGCCAGTAAACTACAGGCCCTCTGTGAATTCTGTCGTCCAACCAGGAAACCATTCATCAACTTTTCTATTTTTTATTAAAAATTGACTATGCATCTCAGTATTTTAATGATTCTAAAAAAAATCTCCGTTTTAAGTGAAGAAGTTTGTTTAATGTTCCTTATGCTAGCATCTTCCAAACTTGTCCACAGAACTGTGGAGAACATCAATGAGAATTCTACAGAGTAAGTAATCCCCGCAGTAGAGTCACCACCCCCTTGGCATTTATCAAATGAATGAATGAATGAGTAAATGGTTGAATGGTTGGCTAAATATGTGGTGCACTGTGTTTTTCTATTGGTGAACCTAAACCAAGAGCTTCCTTTCAAAGGCCATTAGCATTTTCATTTATATGTACTTACAGTTCTCAATCCCTTAGTACACAATTCAACAAACTTGATAGAACGCCTATGGGTGCATGGCATGCTGTGATGTACAAAGTGTACGTGGTCTGATTTCAGCCCAGTGTTAGTTCATTACTTCCTCACTAATCTCAGCCTTCATAAACATATAAATCACTTGTCATGGATGATTGTGTATCTGCATCATTATTTAAATTTAACCAAGAGTGATAATTTTGTTCAATATGGGTGAAAAATGACAATGGGAGAGTCCAAGATCCTCTCACAGAAACGTACGAATACCAGATGGAGTTTCCTGCATTTTAAAAGTCGATGACACTGTATTTCCAAACAAATACTGTATGCCAAAAGTAAGAGCCCAGCTGGAATTTTATAATTAATTATTTTCTCTGCCAAAGAATCATTTTCCCACTGTAATGACTGTGTTCCATCCCTGTTACTACCTCAGATCATGGGATTTCTTCTGGCCCTTTATGTTTTGCAAGTATATGAGTTATGTAGAAATATTTTAAAGTATGGAAATATTTGGTAACTTAGCAACAAAAATAGCATGGAATGTGCTCATATATAAACAGCATGCTTCCCAGCACACACACACATTACCAAAGACAAGTAGAAACAAAAGTCTCTGAAATAACGAAAAAAACACTAATAAAATTTAAATCAATTATTATTTTCATGTGAGGGTTATGAAATACTTCCCCCAATGCTGAATATACTGCAAATGCCCCCAAATGGTTTGTTCAGGGACATGCTGTGGAATTTAAAAGAGTGCCATGATTTTGAAAGAGAAGAAGAATCTGGTGGTGACTAGAATTAAAGATGGTCATTTTATTGTGTCAGCTATATTTTTTAAATTGTCCTAATGAGTATAGACACTTCCTGCATAATGGGATGATGAAAGCCACATATTTTAATATGAAATGCCATGTTTTACAAAAAGCAAAACCCTTTAAAAGCATGATTGTATTTCTTTTAAAAATATAGAAAGGGAAGCTTCGTCCAGTTATGTTTAAATTGAGCATCCAGATCAGTCAGTGAATTACGCGGGAATAGAATGGAATCAACCAAGGATACCTACTACTGGTTGTGCAGAATACCTGTATTGATAATTTAAAGACAACACAGCAACACTGTGGCTCACCTGTGGGCCATATTTTTTGTGTTTTATAAAATTATTTAAAATAAGGGCTGGGTGCGGTGGCTCATTCCTGTAATCCTAGCACTCTAGGAAGCCAAGGAGGGTGGATAACTTGAGCTCGGGAATTTGAGACCAGCCTGAGCAAGAGCGAGACCCTGTCTCTACTAAAAATAGAAAAACTCACTGGGCATCATGCAGGTGCCTGTAGTCCCAGCTACTCAGAGGCTGAGGCAGGAGGATCACTGAAGCCCAAGTGTTTGAAGTTGCTGTGAACTATGATTTTTGCCATCGCACTCTACCCAGGGTGATACAATGAGGCTCTGTCTCAAAAAAAAAATATTTCAAGTATGGTTTTTAATCAAAAAGCATTTGAAGCCTTTGCTGAAAGAAAAAGACAATAGCATTGCTTATTGTATTGGAAGATCTCTAAACAGTGTTCCAGGCACCGAGATAAGTGATTTACCTGCATTAGCTCATTTAACCTTTATGACAGCTCTATGAATTATAAATAAGTATTATGATTGTGCCCATTTTACTAATGAGGAAATGAAGCTACAACAAAGGTTGCTAACCACAATTTTCAGTGTCCAGAGTTTAACACTAGGTAGTCTGGCTGGAGTTCAAGTGCTTAACTAGGGTACCGTGCTGGTTGATTGTCAAACAATGATATGTGTTTTGGCAAGAAGTTGAAATGCATATGTGCATAAACCGTAAACCATACTTATGCAGTGGAGTACGTGGGAAAGGGAGTGTAATCTTAATGGATAACAAAGAGAATACTGTAAATTTAAGTTTCTTTTCAAACATGACTCAATGATTGGGTTGCAACAACCTGTAATTTTAATTCTCAGAGCTGGAAGTCTTTGAATATTAGAAATACAACTTTGTGAGTGTTTTCGTTTGTTCGCGTTAGCCACAGGGGTCCCAGGTATGAAATGGAGGTAAGTGTGGCTGGATGGACACTGGCAAATTAGCACAACCATAAGCGAGCGGAAGAAGACAGCAGTGCCTGTACAGCAACAGTCAACTGTGTTCACAGAGACCCACTGCAGCCCTATCTTCTGATCAGTAAATAAAAGCTGAAAATCAGACTCTTACCTGAAATTTTTCAGATTTGAAATGCATCACAATGAATGAAAGGAATTCAAAAAATTAAAAAAGAGTGCAGACCAAAGAAATCACATCCGTGGGCCAATATTACATTGATTACAGTGTTGCCAGTGTCACGTGATGCAGTGTCACATGATGAGCGTGATGACTCCAGGCTTCCAGGGAATGTTTCAGAAACTCACCAGAATTGACAGGCAGTTTCTATTCGTTTCAATCCACCCTTTAATATATTTGGTGTAAGGTTGCTTTAGCAGAATTCCAAACATAATTTGAGCTTTTGAGGATCTATCTTGAGTTGCTAATTGCTTGCAAGGAGGGTCTGTTACTATCTCCATTCCTCCTTCACGGATTTTTCTTTATATACATATCCTAGCTCAGTCCTATCCTTCTCTAATGTGTACTTGTCTTTCTTGAGCATAGGCTGTCTTTTACCAAAATATCAAATCCATTTCTAGGCAAAAATATAGTTCCTTCAGGGGAAACCACTCTTGAAACATCAAAACCCACTTAGATACTTTCCTTTGTGTTTTGAGCTTATATATCTCTTAAAGGACTAAAAGATGGAGACACGTCTGGAAGAAACACTTAGCAGGAAGAAAAAAACCCACATAGACAGAAAGAGACAAAGTTAAGAGGTTTATATGGTTGTTGATTTCATGCTTTGATCCAGCAAAGACCAAGTCTACTGTGATCCTGACCTATGAGTGGCAATCAGATAAACACCTAGAAAAGTAGGTCATTGTGAAGGGTTGACTTTTCTGATTTGTAATCTCTCTCTATCCCATTCCCATAAGACTTTCTGGAAAGTGATCTACAAGTCTACTTAAAGGGATGTTCCTATTTCATAAGTCTGAGCAAGAACTATTTCTATTACTTTGAAAGAGGAAAGAAAACATGTTAACTGATGAACATGCTCCTAAACTCTCTGATAGGTCATGCCTGAATCCTATTGTCAGTAACCCAAAGTGACCTGTGACCAGCTTGGTCATTCATTCATTCGTTCGACCAATATTTCTTGAGTACCTACCACATTTCAGATACTTATGCTGGTAGTGAAAACATTGTAATGATTCAACACCAATCTGAAACCTCAGGCAGTATAATTTTCCCAGCGTGGAAATTCTTACTTCTTTGATCCTTATTAGTGAAGGAGGATCCTTTTGTATCCATTACACAAGAACAGAAAGTTTTATATTGTATTTTCACACATTTATTAAATTAATGTTCATTGAAGGCTTATAGCATGCCAGTTACTCTTTTAAATACTAGGGACGAATAGATGAATTTTTCTAAAATATTCCTTGCGTATAAGCATTCGAAGCACATTTTGTAGAAATTGTTACGTGCACATCATTCTTGTGATGGGAGAGGGGCTGTGGGAGGGGTGGGGAATCACAGTGTGTCACACACCTCTTGGGAGTGGGACACAACTATAGGAGGGACTTTACCTAACAAACACAATCAATGTAACCTAATTCTTTATACCTTCAGTGAATCCCAAACAATAAAAAAAAAATTAAAAAGAGAAGTATGCATCATGCAAAGCTTGGCTGCGTAATTTCACATTGATTACGGGACTCATCTATGCTACAATAAGCAAATTTTAACTCTTTGATACTTCTTTGATACTAGGTTACCTAATGCAAAATAGGAGTAATAATGCTCATAAAATTGTGAGATGTTAATGAGATAAACAATGAAAAGAAAACAACTACCCGCCACAGAGTATGTATCTTTTATTTTATTATTATGGAAACTTTGATACATTTTATCTACCTCAAATCAGAAGGTTTAAACTACTCTACAGGAACTTGGTAGGGCAAGAGTTAGAATACAGCTGTCCAGTCGCACCTCTTTTTTTGGAAGGAATTCATCCTGTTGTAATGTGTCAATTCAGGCAGGTCAGCTTCTTGAAAGACAGTGTCACAACTGGGTTTAGATATAAGTCAATTGTATCATTTCCATGAAAGAAGGGTATTTTAAAAATCAATCTGAAAACGTCTAATGTTATTGAAACTCTTGCTGCTTTGCTTCCGAGAAGAGGATGCTTGGGCAGTAGGAGTTCCCTTTCATCTTATTTTATTTTTCATCCTTCCTTCCCTTTTATGGACAGAAAGCAAACCTTCTTAAGCAGATCTTTTTCTCCATGTGTAACGCAAGACAAGAGGGAATTTCAGGCTTCCTGTTCATCAGCAAAAAAATACAGATATAAAATGAAGAAGGAAATGTATTCTCCCCTCACTACCAGTTTGTTTCTTTGTTTGTTTTTTTCAGGAGCACAGCCATTTCATTTTTATTTTTTATTTTATTTTATTTTATTTTATTTTATTTTTAGACAGAGTCTCACTTTGTCACCGGTGGTAGAGTGTCTTGGCATCACAGCTCACAGCAACCTCTAGCTCGGGGCTTAGGCGATTCTATTGCCTCAGCCTCCCAAACAGCTGGGACCACAGGTGCCCACCACAGCGCCTGGCTATTTTTTTGTTGAAGTTTGGCAGTTCCCATCTGCCACCCTTGGTATATATGAGGCCAGCGCCCGACTCCCTGAGCCACAGGTGCCACCCACCTCACTACCAGTTTGGAGAAGGAAGCTTAAATTATCTTCTAAAACATTTCTTTATTTTGTATATGGTATTTGAGAAATGGTTTAAGGACCTTAGAGTACAGTGAAAACAAGAGTTCTCAGAAACTGATGGAGAATGAGTTATTAATGTGGTATAAATGTGTCAGAAAGAAAAAAAAATTCTGGCTTGTGGTGCTGTTTGTGAATTTTTGTGTGTTTGAAATATTTCCAAGGTCATGTTTTTAAGGGCGGGACTTGAGAACAGCAGTTTCGCGGCAGAGGCCAGGCCTGCTCTGAACAGCACTGCTTTGCGAGGATCCTTGATCTTGCTATTTTTTGTCCCTTCGAGATGAGCCATCAGCTCACTGATTTTTTTTTTTTCTTCTGCTGAGCAATACTGTTCCTGGACCCTTTTGTTAAGTCACAATAAACTAGGCAAGCACCCAGCAGGCTCTTCACACAAAGTCCTTTATTGATCTGAAAACCACACTGTGCTAAGCTCACCTTAAAATTCTATGGCATAAAACTCCAGTTCTTCAAAAACTGCTAAAACATTTGACATCAAACACCTGGCATCCTTGTTTTTAGTGTGCATGTGACATATTAAGAAAAGGGACTACTGCTTTATTATTGTAATAATTACTGTCTCTTTAGTTGGTGACTTAAATATCTAAAACCATATTGGGGTCTCCCTTTAAGTTAAATGTTTTGCCATATTGTGTCCTAAAGTGCAAACATACAGATCATATTTGTTGTTGGTGTAACAAATTTATGAGACTCTGTGTTGCTCCTTAAACTATAGGATGATAGAGTGATACTTCAGAAGAAGGGTAAGGAATTATTTTTCAAAGAGAGTTGTGTGGATTATAGTGTGTGAAGTTATGTACATCACTGGATAAGAGCAGAGGATTTCACTTTGTTGTGAGTTTACTCATTTATTCATTTACTTATTTGCTCATTCTTTCAATAGTTAAATATGAGCCAGAAATTATAGTTAAGTCCTGGTGATACAGTTAAAAACAAAACCATCCTGTTTCTCTCTTCTTGGCAGTCACAGTCTGTTAGGGTAAAGTATAATCAGAAACAAATAAAATAATCCCCTGATTATTTGCTGTGCAATGTGCCAATAGAGACTGATGGAGGAGAGGGGGAATTCAGTGTCTGTATAGTCTGGGATGTGAGCATTCCAGTCAGAGGGAACAGCAGGTGCAAGGGCCTCAAAATAATGTGGCTAAAGTATAGTGGGAAAGTAGGAGAGAAACGTAGGATTTATGTACGACTTGTGGAGAAGTTCCACCTACTGTAGGATCAAGTAGCATTAGCTGTCCTGTGATATCTCACATATTACCTTCCCCAAACTCTCCACTCCGCTCTAGATTAGAGGTCCCTTGTTGATTGCTTGAGCTCACCTTTTTTTTTTTTTAGACAGAGTCTCACTCTGTCATTCTTAGTAGAGTTCCATGGTTCCATGGTGTCTGTCTTAGTTCACAGCAACATCAAACACTTGGGCTCAAGCAATCCTCCTGCCTTAGCCTCCCAAGTAGCTGGTCCTATAGGAGTGTACCACGAAACCTGGCTAGGTTTTTTTGTTTGTTTGTTTAGTAGAAATGGTGTCTTGCTCTTGCTCAGGCTGGTCTTGAACTCATGAGCTCAAGCAATCCACCTGCCTCATTGTCCCAGAGTACTAGGGTGACAGTGGTGAGCCACCACACTTGACCCTTGAACTAAACCTTGAACTCACCCTGTCCCCAAATGTTTGCTCTAGCTACAATGCCATTTCCTCTCCAATCTCTAAATTTCATCATGTGCTAAGCAAATAACAAAAACACAGAAAAAAAGGTGCACACTCTGTCATTCCATTGATGTGAGATTCTTGAACAGGCAAAATTCATCTGTAATGACAAATTCGTGGTTGCTGGGGGGCCTGTGGGGTGAGGGACGTGTTATGTGTCTTGATTGTTGTGTGATTCACAGGTGAATATATTGGTCAAAACTTCTCTAGTTGTACAGTGAAAAGGGTATTTATCATGTATAAACTATACTTCAACGCAGTGGATTAAAAAGTTACAGAATAAGAGAAAAGAGAAAGAAAATTAAAATCTCAAGTTCATTTTCTCCATTATCTCTGTCCTAGTAAGAAATAAGCCTTCTTTCTACTACCTTGCTGTGTGGTCTGAGTTTTGTACTTGTGATAAGCACACCACATAGAGCCTTTAACGAGTGTCATGGTGTTAAAACAGCTGCTTCTCCACTGGGCTTGTAGATCCCTGTAGGAGAAAAACCACATCTCATTTGTCTTTTTATCCCCCCATAGCACCTAGTTCAGAATTCATAACAAGACCTCACTGAACATTTGTTAAATCAATACCAATATTTTTATATTTACATCCTGCCTGGTTCGCAAAAAGGATGAACAGGAAAAGAAATTGATTTCCAGGGGTTGATGAATGAATGGACTATTCTTGGCACCGGAGCCCACATCCTGTCTCCACATGTAAAAATTGGGGGCAGAATGGGGTTTTTGACCTACCTTCTTCACACCCTTGCTTGCTTATTGATTTAATGAAATGTGTGTGATGGTTTCTCTGTCCTCCAATAGGTAAATGCTGTACAGACCTTCTCCATTATCCTTCTTAATAGTCCATTATTGCTCTGTAGGGAGTCCAGGGGTAGGATCAGTGTTGGCAAGCTGCAAAGAGGGGACACAGCAGTGTAATAGGAAGGCGACTATTATGTCCCATTATTACATCAAGTGAAGGAAAATCGAAGGAGCATACTGGTCTATTGCGTAACTGCCATTCTTGGGCCGTTAGGAGGAAAGCTGTGTAAAGCAGCACTCCTATACTTATCCTTGAGAAACCTTTTTTCCTGCTGCCTGCATCCTCCCTCTCTCTATGCAATTTTTGGCGTTCTAAACTGCCCGATTACCTGGAATATTAGCTTTTCAAAATATGACACAGAAGTTCACCAGTTCCTTCCAACTCATAACACTTTAAGATTGCAACTTCAAATTATTCCTGTAAAAATAGCTGATCTTTATGACTCCTAGGGGATTTCTTATTTTAATCTGAAACCTTCAGAAATGGTTCAGTTTTGTGGAAATGATGGGGGAATGTCTGCCCTTAGCAGTTTTTGTGTTCAAGGGCAAATCAACCTCTGTGCCTGCAACTTTAATTTTCCAAGGGTTATGAGACTTTAATTTGATTCTTTATCCAGTGTGCATAAAATGTTCACTGAAATTTGCATAATGCATTTATTGTATAATCATTCTTCACATTGGTTACCTGCTTCCTCAAATGAGCATTACTTTTTTAAAGAGATGAATTAACGTAGGGCCAATTTGAACTTTGTAACTAAACAGAATTAGGTATATCTCTGATGGACAAACATAAAAGAGACAGGAAAGGAGGGCATGCACTTGTTCTGAAATAGGCTATTATGTAAAAATAGCCTCTAGCCTGTATTTTCAAATATTCATTTTGCAAGTACATGTATAAGCAAGAGAATGATTGCTGCCTTTAAACATGTAAAAAATTGTTATATGAAGAAAGGAATACACTTGTCTAGTTTGTCTGCTGGAATATATTTAAGACAAATGGATTAAATTAGGGTGTTAGATTTCAGCACCAAGCAAGAAGGTGAGGGAATTGGAGAGGATGCCTTAGGCCTCGGGCCAGGTGTTTAAGTGCACTTAAACTCATTCAATGCCCAGAGCCAACATAGCATTTAGGTAATTATTATTACCCTTATTTTTGGTTGAGTGTTCTGTGCCTAACTCATTGCTATCAAACAGTTGTGCTAGGATTCGAATTCTAACTGCATTATGGCAACATTTTTGCCCTGTGACTAAAATAAAGTGTCTTCTATTAAATGCATTGGTCCAGCACAGGCTGCCTTGGGACACTGTGTCCTCCCTAATGTTATAACCATCCAGGTACATTCTGGAGGGGTGTTTGCCAACAGGACTATAGGGAGATTTGAACATCAAATAGAAGTTGGGAGAGATGACCTTTCAAATGCTCATTCTCTCTGCAGTTGTATCACAATAGCAAATGTCCTGCTACTTGTTGGGAGGTTAGGGCAATTCAGTCTTTAAAGGGTTTATTTATCTCCTAAAGATCTTGCCCAAAAAGAGACTGATTTGGTAGGTCTAGGGTGGGCCTGAGAGTCTGCATTTCTGACAGTCTCCTAAGTGATGCTAACATTGTCAGTCCATAGATTACATCTGAGTCCTAAAGTAGAAAACCTCTCAGCTGAGACCCCTCTGGTTTCTGCTTGCAGGACTATCTCCTTAGTGATCCATGTTTTGACCCTAGTTACAACAATTATATATAAACATCCTAAAGTAAATGGTGCCCTCAAGCAGCATGTCCTAGGATCCTGACATACCATTCTCTTTTACAAATTGGATACTGTCTAAAAGACAGAAGATCTCAGCTGTAAGTCACAAATCACCAGCTATTTAAAGAGACACAAAACCATGACTTGTTGCTATCAGCAAGCACACCCACGTACAAATTATAGTAAAATTTCCTTGGGGAAATATTTCTTTGACCATTGAACAACAAATTGCCGAGGCAAGATGGGTGACTAGAGATACTAGTCACTAGATTGCTTCAGAAAGAAGCAAAAAATGTTACGTGAAAACAAACCCATATACCAAGTTCAATTCTGAGAGAAAACTGCCAGAACCTCCCACTTCGACATATAACTTAATATGGAATCATGGTATAATGGCATAACTGTTCAAACTTTCAGTATTCTTTTTGAATCACAGATCTTAAGTTTTATTTCATAAAGTTCTGATATGTTTTCAAAATGAAACATAGGAGAATGAATGGGAAAACGGTCTTCCAAACCCCTATTTTTCAGGAGATGGGTGTTTGAATTTGATTTAACTGGCTTCTGATACCTTGGCTTGCAATGCATAAAAGCTCTTTTTTGAAAAATCTTTTAATGAAACAAAAAACTTATGAAAAAAATCACTCTCTAAAGTCTAGGAGGCTTTGAATGCGTTGTCTATTTCTATCTTATTAATTTTAAAAACCTTTCCTAATCTTGGAATAAAATCAGTTTTGCAAGTGAAGAAACATTTAGCTAAGCCATACTCTGGAGCTCAGAAATCTTTAAAGAAGAGTTAAGCAATTGAAATGCTGAAAATATTACATTGACAGGATGATATAGATCCATATTTATTGACCTGGAATGACAGTCATGTATGTTGCTTGGAGAACAATCAGGTAATAAAATTGTGCACAGAATCTACTAACATTGTGATTAAAAATAAAGAAAAGCAATTCTAATTAATAATTTATTATTGGGTGGGGGCATCTATCGTTGCAATTTCCCCCTGTGGTAGCTGAAATTTCTATAATAAAATTATATAACTTTTTAATTAGAAAAAAGCAATCACTGTTTATTTCAAGGAAAAAATATACAATTGGAGATCCATTTATAAGGTTGTAACTATAAATGTTTTCATTTCATAGTTTTTGGCAGCAGGAATTATATTTTTATTTCTCTACAAATCCCTGCTTATTTCTAATATATAGAATAGGGAGAGTGCAAGCATTAGTTCTATGAAGAATGTGTTTCAGTGTATTCAACTTTATTATGAAGCCAGAGGACAATTTAACACATGCCCACACAGGAGGAAAACCTAATTCTATTCAAGTTGGGAGGACGAGGAATGAGGGAGGGTGGAGGAGAGCGGGGATTGGGGTGCTCCCACTTAAAGAGCACAAGGGATGTATGGCACACCTTTTGGGTGTGGGACAGAGCTATAAGAGGGATTCCTCGTAACAAATTTAAAAATTGTGACCAGGCTGTTTGTGTCCTCACGATAACTGAAATTAAAAAAAAAAAAAAAAAGGGGGAAAGATTTAGTTCTAGTTGTTTTTCCAAATGACATCATCAGAAGGAATCATAGAATAATTTTATGGAAACATAGAATAAAGCACCAAAGTCCTGGTGGAAGGAAACTGATACTTCACTGAATGCTGTTTTGTTTGGCCTGATTGTGTGTGTGCTTTTTTTTTTTTTTTATTCACCATGTACACGTGTGACTCTCAATTGCATATATGTATACATAAAGCTATTTAACATTTTTAAATTCTGGTACAAAATGAGAATTGTATTTGTATGTCACATGGGGTATAGAAAAGTAATTTGGATGTAAAAAGATGTGAAAGCCACCATGTCCCATAGGGATAGGGACAGCATGTGAGGGCATTTGTTACAAACATTTGAAATAGAGCCTATGAATATGTGACTGAGGCATGTGTTCAATAAAATATGAGTACACGTTACAAAACGCACAACTGTAGTTGATTAGAGTAGTCCTGAGAGTTCAGAAGTGAGTCTTGTCAAAGCTGTTGAAGGAAGAAATCCCGACTGCAGCCCTTTCCCAGGAAAATGATGATGCTCAAAAGGACACAGGACTTTGTACAGCAGGCTAGATGACGTGTCAGGTTGGTTGCGGGAATACCTGGAAGATGGAATAGAACAAAAACAGAGACTCTCAGGCAATCCATGATTTTTAAAGGATGACTCTACATGTGGGATTCATTTCTTCTTCCCGTCCATGCTGAATTGCTTACCATATCCCTCTGGGTAGTTACCTAGTTTTTGCACAATGAGTCATCTTCTAATAATGAATGGGTGGTGTGGAAAAGTACGTTTCTGCTGCAGAAAAGAGTAAGTTGCCTTAAATACAAACATGCATTCAGGCCATTTGCTGGAGCCCTATGAATGGGGATTAAAGTACCTGCAAGGAATGGGGAGGTGTCCTCCAGTTGAATGGGGGAGGTGTCCTCCAGTGATGCTCTCACACTGACATTATTAATCCTGTTCCTTGCCTGGAGGAATATCTATAGTTCTACCTACCAGTAAGGCCAAAGCAAGGAGAGGAAGGGAAGAAGGGAGCACCCATGGATAAAAATCTTTGTCAGCTTTTCCTACCCTACTATTGGCTGCCGATTGTAGAGCTATGATTGTTTAGTTATAGCTTGCTTCAATTGTAGTTCCAAACTTAATGGAATTGTTTTATCAGTACCTTGGGCTTGTTCCTATAGTCACCATTACACACTTATATTTCCTGCTGTTTTGATGGCACAGTCACCAAATGATGGCATATGACCAATGATTCACACAAGACATATATTTTATTTGTATCCTTGAGCACTGCCTGTTAGCAAAGGAAAGCTTTGCTAGATGGTTCACAGAGGTTAATCTGCTCATTTACAGCCAAGCAGACTGCACCCTTAATCTCTGCAATATTATAATAAAATAATAGCTGGTCCTTGGAAAATCAGTGCGTTTCTTTAATCTTAATAAAGCATAGTGATGGCACTAAGCCCATAAATAATGATCCTGATCATAATTTTGACTTTATTCAGTATAAAGAAGCAATTTCTCTCATTTAAAAATCAATTGAACATGGTGAAGAGAGAAGTGAGTTTTGGGATTTGAATTTGTGTTTAGTATAATAAGATTTTTTGTGTGCAACATAAATGGAATGAGAAAGTGTCCCATTTTCAAGTGGCATACTACTAAATACTTTGCTCCCTAAATTTGTCTTTCTTTGTAATTGTTTTATTCTATTGGGAAATGCCATTTGGGACCTAATTTCTTTTCCCCGGTCTGTATTTTTGTCATTTGTGCACAAAATGTACTGAGCTTGCCCCCATCTGGAAGAAATAGTGGCCTTTTTAGACTGCTTGCACTCTCTTTCTACCTTTCCGATGGTAGTGATTCCTCCGTAAACCTTGTATTTAACTTAATTCATTTCCACTGTGCATAGAAGCTAAGGGACAGAAAGATAGAATAATGCATATGTATGAACATAAATTTAGAATGTGGATGATTTTACTATCATACCAGTCATTGCGAGGATCCTGGCTCAGCTATTCAGCTCTACCGAACAGAATTGTGTACCTCAAACCACGCACGTATACTGTGCTGCAGGAAATAGTTCAATGACATGAAGCCGGTTTTGACCACCTGCATTTTTCATATGCTCACCTAATTTAACCCCTTGGTGTAAGAGGACACTCCAATGTATTGAAATGTCTTTATCATTTCTATTAGACCATCGTCTTTGACAGGAAAGCCATGTTAGAATTGTTTTTCTTTGTTTGTTTTGTTTTGTTTTTCATGCAGCCCCTAGCACGTTATCTTGCACATAGTAGATGTTCAGTACATTTAATAGCAATAATAGCAGAGTCACACGATGATTCAGACTTTTCACTAACAGTGTGCAAACCCTATTCTAATGCTGACGTGTTGTGTTAGTATTTCTGTTACTAGACTAGCAGAATGTTCTGGCTATTCAGCTGGAATATCAGTCATCAGGGATATGCAGCGAGGAACCTGTCCACTGTGAGAGGCACTGTCACCCACCTTATTAGCCTCCCCGTGCTCACCTGCAGTTCTCTGGGCAGGCAGTCCATGTGTTGTTTGTTTCCGGTAAAAAAATGTTGAATCCTACATTCTAAAGATGTTTAAAAGCAGGGGTGATTTCAGGATTTTCTGTCCTGATAAGCATTGCTGCCTCTGGGGCTCTTGCATTTCAGCGGGATTTCTCTTTTGTCTGTGTTTTTTCACAAATCTAAGGTAGGCCATATGGCCACTGTCATGATTCCTCTACAATATCCTGGCTTCACTGCAATGATCACTCACAGGAAATGGATGTGATAGAAGATATTGAAGATAAGAGTAGATTTTCTTGTTAGTTTGTTTTAATAAGAAAAAGTAGCAATGAAGGTATCAGTGCTCTGGCAGGCAAAGGAGGCCAGGACTTCAAGACTAGCCGACCAGGGTGGTGCCTGTGGCTCAGTGGCTAAGGCGCTGGCCCCGTATACTGAGGCTGGCATGTTCGAAACCGGCCCAGAACAAACTTCAACAAAAAATAGCCAGGCATTGTGGTGGGCACCTGTAGTCCCAGCTACTTGGGAGGGTGAGGCAAGTGAATCATCTAAGCCCAGGAGTTGGTTGCTGTGAGCTGTGATGCCATGGCACTCTACCGAGGGCAACATAATGAGACTCTGTCTAAAAAAAAAAAAAAGACTAGCCTGACCAAGAGGAAGGCTCCATCTCTACAAAAATTAGAAAAATTAGCTAGTGTGGTGGTATATTCCTATAGTCCCAGACACTCAGGAGGCTGAAGCAGGAGGATTCATGGAGCCTGGGAGTTTGAGGTTGTAGGGAGCAATGATGATTCCACTGCACTCTAGCCTGAAAGACAGAGCAAGACCTTGTCTAAAACCGTTTTGTTGACCACCTTCTGTAATCCCATATGCAGAGAACTAGGACATCCAATGAAAAGGAAAGACATTCAGTAATCATTTAATATTTAGGGGATGCAAAGGAAATCCAGGGAAATCCAGAGGCATGGAGGCAGTGTGGTTTCCATCAGACTTCTAGGCAGCCTGCAAACCGTGCCTGTATTCTTATAGACTCCCCTGCCCCGAATCCCGCAATTCAGTCTTCCTAGTCTGAGCTCTGACAACAGCCACAGAATACTGTTAAACTAAACGGAAGGAGGGGGAATTTATGGAAGGACAACTCTTAAACATCTTCATGTGCTAAGTTTGAGTAGAATTTCAATTGAATGCATAATTCGTAGCCAAAGTACTCACTTCTTCTGTTTAGAAATCACATTTGACTCACAGCTGGATCGTCTTTGAAAGAATTTGGGTGTTACACTAAGCCATCTGTGTTTCAAGTGGGCTTTTATGACAGTCATTCTGAGGAGAAGAACAATACAAATGTTGCGAAATCTCGAGTGCAGTTACACTCTGAGAGCAAGTCTCCCTGGGTGGACTGCTGCAAATCGAAAGCAGGAGCTCTTGTTTATCGTTAACTCCCTCCCCCTCACCCCATATAGAGAACAATCCTAATGTGGGTAAATACATGAGCAGTCTAAACAGGCCATTTAAAGGAGCAGCACAGGAACATAAAATGAGCTGGTGACGATGAGAAAGAGACTTTTCGTGAAATTCCAAATGGAACGGATCGTCACACAATGGTTCAGTTGAATGGCAGAATCTCAGGGAAGATGTCTACAAATGTACAAAAGGAAGCAAACCCTCTGGGCTATAGCACTCTTTGCAGAATTCTGCTACAATTTATATGTATTACATATAATATATGTTGTAATTATGTATAAATAAAAAAACAGATACTTTATACTATATAGTACACTTAAATATATTTACATTCTGTATAAATACATATATATAATAAAAATAAGTCCATATATTCAATGAAGTTACCAGTTTTTCAGTGCAATAGAAACCAGCAAAACTTTAAATTAACACATGAGGTTTAAAGCATTTCAGGAAAGCATTGATTATATCTGCCAATGGAATGAGTGCATTTGGCAAATGACCTAATTATCACAGAGTTGGTTCTTTCTCACTGCTCTGCTTCCCGCTAATTGCAGAACTGCTGGCCTTCTCCCCCTGACAAGGAAGAGAAACAAGGCCAGGGGTGTGTGGAGAAAACAGTGACATTCAGTTTTAATTCATTTGAACCTGCTGCCAAGCTTAATTATGTAATTGAGAGAGTGAGACGGGTGGGCTTACAGCCACTGAGGCCGGAGTTTCTGCTGGTTAGCATGGCGGGGGTTTTGTGGAGGATTTTAGCAGCTACCACAAAGCATTATTAGCCGGGGCTGAACCAATCTCCCTACCCATCCCCTCACCAGATGAAGTGACAGAGGTTGCAGTATCCAGATTTGGTTATTTGTCATTAAGGGAAGCAAATTGAGACCAAATTAAAGTGGCTTTATTCCATGCTAAAGGCACCATTATTCCGAGGGGACAGTCTCATATTTCATTTGGTTTTCTTCTGATTGTGATGCAGTATCTGCTGTCACGGAAAATTCAGAGATGCAATGGTTATTTCTAGAAGGGGAGCATTTTTCAGAGTGGCTTGAGACATGTTTACCTCAACGATCATTTAACTAGGGAAAGTAGCTATGTATGAAAAACCTACAACTCGGTGAAATATTTCTGATTTGGTTGCTGGTCGTTCATATATAATTTATGAACCCTTTGCTCCTCTGTTGGCATGGAGCCATCAGAACAGTTCTTTGTATGAAGTGGCCACTCTTTCTCTCCCCTTGCGGGAAAGATGGCTTTTTAGAGGCCCACTTTTCACAACATGTAGCCATAACGTCCCTGATTCAGAGAATGCTTGGGTGTCTCATATCCTCACAGAAATTCCCTTTGTCTGCTGTGGAGTTCAGCCCCAGAGTTCAGCATCTTGATTTTGTAACATCCTGTGTCATGTGTGGGGGTGGAGAGGAGGGAAGATTCCGGAGAGAAGGAGCTGCACCACAGTAAAGGATGAGAGCCCTGAAATACGGGCTGCCTTGCTGGGCCGTGGCATGGCTGGCTTCGAACTTTGACTATTTACATTTACATTGGCCTTTATAGTAAAAACTATGAATAAATATTTTTATTCATTAATCCCTTTAGTAGTTCTATGAAGTGGGTTAGTATCTTTTAAATGTGCTTTCACTATATTTTGAAAACTACTCATTAAGCACAGGCTGTGTGTTAGATGCGGTACCAGTAACTGGGGATGTGCAAAGAAAGAACCCCTGGGAACCAAGGTGCTGTTTTTTTTTGTTGTTGTTTGTTTTCTTTCCAATTAGAGTGGGAAAGGGGGAGGGTCCCTCTCTCAGCAAAGGGGCAGTACTTTCAGATATATTCTGCTTCCTCCTACCTCTTTACCTACTCAGCAATATTATTCTACAAATTATCACCTTGTCGTTTTGAAGCTTTGGTCTCTTGTTTTCTGCTTGATCTTTCCTTTCAATATTAAAAACTTGCGAGGAACGGTAGCTGTCCTATAGAAGGTGGTCGATAAATATCTGCGGAATATCTTATATGAATACTCAGTAGTCCTCTACCCCAGCTTCACAAGGAGTCAGGGAATACACCACACATACACACACAGACTCCTACCTTAAAACAAACAAGCAAAATCAACTCAATTGACCTCATATCCTTTTCTAGCTAAATCTGGCTCTTAATTGTCCTTTACAGCCAAGATAACTGTAGAGCAACTTGTAGACCCTCCTGCGAATCTTTCTTGTACACGTCAAGGACTCGAGCAGGCTTCAATGCCCACCACTTGCCTGAAGAAAGTCTTGATGATGACCTCCATGTTTCTAAACACGCTGGGCATCATCAAACTCTCTCCTTGCTCAGGATCTCAGGAGCATTGGTCACAGCTGATTTCTCCTTCCTTCTTGGAATATGTTCTTAGCTTGGTTTTAAGACATCCCATTCATTTTTCATTCCTTCTTCCTCTCTGATGGCCCTTCAGCCTTTCTTTCCATTTCATTTCTTATGTGATGCTAAATGCTGAAGTTGTTCAAGTTCCAAACCTGGGTCTCTTTTTGGTACTTACCCTGGGCGTTTTTGTCTATTTCCATCTCTATAAATAACGCTGGTCTGCTGTTGCTCTCCTAATTTATATTTGCAATTCCATCCCCTTTTCTGAGCAGCAGCCTGATATATCCAACTGCTACTTGACATTTCTACTTCGACGTCTCACGGGCATTTCAGATGCAACATATCTCAAACTAATATTTTAATTTTCCTTCTCCTCTCTTGGATCCTCCTACAATCTCCCCATTTCTGTAAATCATCTCTCCACTCACCCAATAGCTTATGGCAACATATTCCCAGGAGTAATCTGTGGCTATGTCTTCCTTCCTCTCAACCCAATCAATCCTTCACAAGTCCTATTAATTCTGCCTTCAATATATAACTCACACCATTCATTTCATCCCATTCATTACCTGCCAGCTGCCATTCCTCTGGACTGCTGCTGGAGCCCCTAAGCCAGCTCCTTATTCCCCCTTTGCCTGCCCTCCTCCCCCTCAACAATTCAGTCTCCAATTTGGGTGATAATTTTAAAAATACAGACCATTTCATCCACTGCTTCCATCAAACATTCAATAATGAACAGTCAGTAGTTAGGTTCTATGCTATATGCCCTTATTTTCTTTCAAAGAAGACATGCCATTTTGTGGTGGCCGGTCCATTTGGTTCTTGTTCATTCCGAACTCAATTATAAGTTGCTTAAGAGCAGACACTGAGGGTATTTTCCCCCCACATTATGTACCTTGTGCTTCACAGAGTGCCTGTCATAGCATTTCATTAGTGAATGAACAAATGCACCCATGAACGGATGAGGAAGACTGACCAAAGTATTAGGTGGAAGGAAGTGCTTGTCCAAATCTCACTTAGAGAGCTCTCATAGAACACAACCACTCCTTAACAAATGTACCCATTAAAGGAGCTTGCTTGAATCTTCTGATGGAATTGTTTTATTCTCTGTCTTAACTTCCAAATTCAGGGAATTTTCAAAAATTGAGTCCCTGCCTAGGATGCTTCAGAGCCTAGTAGAAATAGTTTATGAAGTGGGATCACAAAGCATTTCCTTGTATGGTGTAATTGAAAGGGCAGATGCAGACTTGGCTCCCAATCCTGGGTCTGTCCATCGGGTGGCTTGTGATCTAGGCCACGGTTTCTTCATGTGCACGAGGCTGGTCGTGCAGAAAGTTATTATGACTTCACCGAGTGTCAGTGTATCAATCACCCGGGAAAACAGCTGGCATAATGGAGATAATGTCTAAAATTTTAGTTTTGCTTTCCTCTATCCCCGATTCTACTTCATTCAACTATTCCTACCTCTTCTTTCTGTTTCTTTTTCTGTCTTGGTGGTAATATTCATATTACTCATATCATTTGAGTATTGTGGGAAGAGAAGAATTAGCAGTACTTACAGAACAGACTTTCTCTTGGATTAGAAATACAAACTTCACAGCTTCTCTGCTGAGCTTTTCAAGAGCATTTTATGGTACACTGCTGTGTAACAAGTTCATTTTAGGATAACATGCTGGGAGGGAGAAAAAGAAGATGAGATTCGAGGCGAGAAAATTAAAAAGTTAATTAAAGGAAACAACTTGGTAATTGAATTCCCTTGCACTTTTCTTTGGTTATTTTGGGTTGGGGGGCAGTGTCACAGTACATGGTTAGTAGGTTGGCTTCAGTGGCTCACCTTGAAACTTCGAAATGAGGCAGTCGTGAAAACACGGATAAATCTCTGCCTGATGGGTGGGAAGAGGTGGAGGATACAGAAGGTGGGTTTTCTAGACATGCCAACCAAAGTCTTCAGACGCATACTTGAGCACTCATATTTTGAAGTATTCTTGGCAGTTGACATTGTTTCAGCTAGCAAAGGGCAGGCCAAATTGCCTTGTCATTGATTCCACTTTACTGGCTATTCCTTTGGCTTCACCATATGCACACATTATCCACACAAGCACACAACTGGAAACAGATGAATGACATAGGGTTGTTTTTTTTCCTAAAGGAAACTTGAATGTTTATTTATTTAATCACTCTATCACAGATCACTTAAGAGCCAAAACAGTTTAGTTAAGATAGTATCATCATTGAAAGAGACAAGGTCCTATATGGAGGAACACAGTTATCAAATGGAACTAGGTTTAAATTCTCATCCACAACCTGTATTAATTCTTTCATTTTATTTATTCAGGCAACATATATGTATTGAATCCTACTGTGTGCCAGGCACTATTTCATTTGCTCGTGATAAACTTATGCAAGTTTTTGTCATAGCTTTTATTAATATGCATGTATCAAAGTTCTGAAGTTTTCAAAATTACCTTAGACTTTTATGTATTTTCCAGCTTTTTGAGCTCCTCGGTTTTATAGCGAATCAATGGTAGTGGGGAACCTGTGGCCTTCTGGATGCATGAGTGCAGCCTTTTGACAGAATGCAAATTTCACAGAACAATTCCCTTTTCTTTTTAATAAAGATTTTTTTGTGTGTGTGAAGTTTTGATTTGGTCAAGGGTTTGCACTTGGGGATCTGGAGGGTCACATGTGGCCTTGAGGCCGCAGTCTCCCCACCCTCAGAAGCTGTATTTTATCAGTATGATAGGGATACGGCATTTTGAGTACTAACAAGGGCTTTTGTATTTTCACAGGTTATGGTTTTGTAGATTTTGACAGTCCCGCAGCTGCTCAAAAAGCAGTAGCGTCTCTAAAGGCAAATGGCGTACAAGCACAGATGGCCAAGGTAAGGTCGATGCCAGATTTGATTGTGTGTGTGTGTAAGAGAGACAGAGATCAAAAATTTCTCCTTTGCCATGAGCTGACTGAGAAGTTGGATTTGGAATTTGGTTTGTATTTACTAGTTAGTAAAAATGAGACACTCATTCCGCAATAGGTTTGCCTGGGAAGAATCTGTCTGATTTACTTCATGGCTTTTTTGTGTGTGTTTATTAATGTCCTCTTTTGTCATGGTACCCTCGTTAGTGATTTAAGGACACTTACAAAGTCGTTCGTTCCGCATGAGGAAGTAGGTGTGTGTGTCCGTGTATATGTATTTGGATCTTTTATTGGTAAACAGAGTTTTGGAGTAGTAGAGTTATCAGCAAATTGTCCTTGATAAATTGTGTACTAAAAAAATTGTTCATTCTCATACTGAGGGCAACTGTTGAATGATAGAGTTGTCTGATCTTTGCAGGGAAATGAGTTTAAATGATGTGAACCTTTCCTGTATTGCTAGAATTTCACTTTGGCCTTTATATAGAGCATTTTCCTAAATAATAATTTTCTAGATATTGGTAGCTTTTAATAATCAGTTATTTTATGCAGAATAAGTAGCGTGAAACCTTCTATCTGAAATTATACAATTATAATGCATTTTTATATCTAAGAACATCAACGGACTCACAATAGTTTTGTATCTTAATTGTGGGGGTGGTGATAAGAATATACATGTGATGAAGTAATTAGAACTATAAATGCATATTGTATGTGTGTGAATTTCCTGGTTTTGATATTGTCCTGTATTTTATGTTAGATGTAACCCTCCAAAAAACTGGATGAAGGGTACTTGGTTTTCTCCCTGTATTGTCCTTGCAACTTCCTATTTCCTACAAACCTATAATTGTTTATAATAAAACATTTAAATAATTATATATAACATTTGGCTTCTTGGTAGATATTTACTTCAAAATAATGTTCCCTTTGGATTTGTTCACATGAAACCTGTCTTCAAGTGTTTTTTTTTTCCTCCCTGATTAATACATGTAGTACTGAAATTGTTTATCTCCCGATTCTCAAAATTTTAGTTATAATAGTGAACAGACCTTGAGACCCTGATGTAATGGATTTATGCTATATTCATGTACACACTTACAGTTAACTATTCCCATAAGGGCTGACTAATACAATGATGAAGTAATCAAATTTTCGGTCACTTAGATTTTGTTATGATTCTAACATTCTTCTGATAATAATTTTCAATTTTAGCCTGAG
Source organism: Perodicticus potto (assembly GCA_963574655.1). Taxonomy (NCBI): domain Eukaryota; kingdom Metazoa; phylum Chordata; class Mammalia; order Primates; family Lorisidae; genus Perodicticus; species Perodicticus potto. The sequence goes on along the minus strand of CAUYRH010175720.1, from coordinate 9,309 downwards.
AGAACAAGAGTAGGAATATTTTCTTCCTTCATCCTCGGATGTCTTGGGGCAAGCCGATACACCCTGTATCTGTTAACCAGTTTTTGCGAGTCATTTCCCATATAGCTTACTTTTTTGGGCTCATTGTTCTTTATAACATGCGAATTGTTATTCAAGGCAGTATAAATTAGAACTTGAATTCTTTCGTCTGTGTAATTTATTCCTCATCAGGATTATGCCTGGAAGCTTTGGATTTGGTCATGAACTAAGATTGATGAAGTTAGTATTTTTAATTAATAAGGAAATTATGTGCATGTCTTGGTTTAAAGGTCACTTGGCAAAGAGTCAATAGCAATTTATGAAACAACTTCCTGTACCCGGAAAAACAAATGATAAAATATAGCTGTGAGGTAATGAAAAGTATATAACTTGAATTTGGACTGAAAGCCGCGCCTGCTGGCAATCAAATTAGTACAAAAATGCTTATGAAAGATTGATATTGGAACATATTTGATCTATTCTATTGGTAAACTCCTGAATTTTATAAGTTACTAGATTTTAGCAGGTTAGAATAATCTCTATTGTTTGAAATGTTACCAGAAAATATAGTGAGTTAGTTAAAAATCACTAGTACCTTGTACTACAATGGTGAAACAAAGTTGACATTAGTTTTATAACTTCTAAGAAACCATCAGGAATAGTTTCCCTTTATTTTCTTTTCCTGGGCCTACTGTTATGTACAAGGAATCTTTCAGTTTCTCTGTCTCTCTCTCACACATACACACACACACATGCACACGCGTGCACGCTGTACACACTCTAATCAGCTGGTCAGGAGACTATCAAAGGGGAAATATTTTAAAGAGCTTCCAAAATGATTATTCTTTGTAGCCGGCGTGTTGGCTGTTGGTCTCTGCCCAAGGACCACAGTAAGGGGGTTTCCACAGTAAGTGGAATGTTTAAAGTTATGTTAATTTCTGTAGTTTCTCAAAGATTTCTACCTTATCAATTGTGCTGCCAGTGAAGTAAATTCTTATTTTCTTTTTCTCATAAAGTTTGAATCTAAAGACTAGATCTCTAGATCTTAGGTTCACATCTCCCTCCTGGAAAACTTTCAGCAGTATATGATTGTAATTTAACTATCCAGAAAAAAATAAACAGCCTCACTCTGACGATGGAAGGGGACCAGACTGACCACCTGTATTAGCAGATTTCTCACGGAGCTATTGGATTTTGTAGAAATTTTCCATTGTCCTGGTGATAACTATTATTTATTATCATATAAACCTGCGGTCTGCAGGGCGTATGAAACTTGCACTATATTTTTTGCTATTTAAGTATCTGCTGAATCACCTCCTGTGTCCTTGTTCTTATCTATATCCTACTATGCACGTTGTGGTGTCACATTTTAATGATTCTAGGATTTTAAAATAAAAATGCTACAAATAATCTAGGCTCCCAATAGCAACCTGGAGCTAACACAAAACTCTCTGTGTGAATAGCTTTATTTAGCTAACTTATTTCAATGTGTGCACATGAAAAATCCAACTCATTTTTCAACTAAAAGGAATTAAATGACAAATCATCCAGGAAGTAGTAATTGATGAATAATGAATAACCACTAACGCAGACAAATATTATCAATATACTTGCCGGTCGGACAAAAAGGGTTTTTCAGGATCAAAGGATATGTTTCTTCAGTGGATTTAAATATTTTAGTAATGCATAGTGGTTAAGTGCATAGGTTTGGAGAGAGATAAACTTGGCCTTGAATCCTGGCTCTGGTACCACCTGCCTGTGTGACCTTGGCTAAATAATTTAAATATCTCTGAAACTCTCTAATGATAATAGGTTAATGGATTGACTTGAGAATTTTTAAAAACTGCATGAAAAGTTGAGCTCAGTGACTAGATTATAGTAAAAATTCCATGAATGTTAATTATTCAATTAATGACTATGTATTAAAATCAAATTTGCCACTAAACCTTCTATAAGTTCTAATAGGGTGCGATGTTATATCAAATTAGTTTCTTGAAAATATATGGTAAGTAACATCAGTAAGAAAACATTTTTATTGACTACTATCTGCCAAGCACTGAACTTGGTATTAGAATATCAAAACTGAATAAAATCTCCTTTTTATTCTCAATTTTTAACATTCATTCTATCTCCCAGATCACTACAGCTGTAGGCTAAGAGGTTTGGCTGCTAACATTCTTGCCAACTTCAAGGTATACAAAAGAAACTTATTGGCCAAGAAATATGTATCTCTGTAAACATGTCACAAAGAAGAGGTGAAGAAAACTCTGCTGACAATAGCTTTGCTTAGGTGTATAGTAAGGCCATAGAACGCCAGTGAAAGCCAAATGCTTTGGAGTGGTATCAGGGATCAAGGGTGCTCTCCCGTCCTTTATCTCTGGATTTTCTGCCATACATTTATAATATGGCTTCTATCCACAGTGAATCCAGGAAAAGAGAAAAGAGCAAATGGCTGAAGGAGCACTGTGGTTGATCTTGTCCTTTTAAAGTCTTTTATAGAATACCAACTCAGCAACTTATACTCATAGGGTTTCTCCTCTTTGCTGTAGGAGAACATGTGATAATGAGTACTTTAGCTTTTTATGCCTCTGTAGTGGAAAAAATTCAGAATAGTTTACACCCTTGGCTATCCTGCACCCATGACACCATGATTCTCATATATATGTCTTATGTGACATGCATTAATTCCTTCCCCAACGGAGCCACCTCAGTGCTTTATCCTGTTTTCACATCTGTTGATGCCAGCGCCTCCATCAGGCCATGGCTGCTCCCCATAGCTAAGTGACCCATGATTTGAAAGATAAGTTATTTGTCTGAACTTCCACAGTATATAATGGTAGAGAAGCAACAGTATGCATACAAATAAAGAAAAACTACTATTTAGGAAGGGAAAAAATGGGAAACAAACATTAATCACTGATCTCCAATACATACAAATCCTGCTGGGCAGGAACAGGAATTCTTGCTTTGACACTGCATTAAGTTCCTTAGATATCCAATCACATAACCCCCACTTCTGCCATTCAGAGGATCTTACTTCCCCCTCATTCCCTATGGCCTCAGTGAAGCTTTGCTAGAGGAGCTGTTCACTTCTGAACAAAGCCTTTCCTGGGTATAAATTTAAAGACTTTAGAAAGGCTCTACATATTAAACAGTCACCAATTATTACCCAGCTAAGTTTTACATCATCTTAAGCTTAACCTGGGCCTTTTTCTTATTTGCTTTCTGTCAATTCCAAAAATGAGTAAACACAATATATCTTATTTCAGATGAAAGGTCTATATAAAAGAAGTCACCTCTTTTCAGGGCCTTTAGATGAGGTTTCAGCATGTCCACTACCAAGACTGCCATGACAGTTCCTAAGATGATTCACTTCACGATGGGATGTGAAGAATAAATCAAAGTTGAGTGATAACAAAAAGTACCAAGCATCCAAGGGGATGCCAGGTACTTTGACAGGAATAATATAAAAATATTATGTCTGCTATGGCAGACAACTAGATCAGGACCAGAGGAAAAGAATTCTCTCCTATAAATCAATAACTTTGACAATATTTCTCTTAAAAAAAAAGGAATATGAGCAGATCTTTTAAATTAAAATATGAAATGAAAAGTGAAAATAAATGAATATAAGAAGGCAAATGCTTTAAATTCAAATACATGTATGAGTATACACACACACACACACACACGTGTGTACACATAATTAATTTATAAAATACATCACCTCAGTGGAGCCCTATCAGTTATATTCCAGTAAAAGAATTTAATTTTATTTTATTTTATTAAGGAAGAGCCTATTTCATAAAATATCCTAGAAAAATTTAATAGGGTGCAACTATAATGGCCCCTTTGCATCACTTGCTGTCTCCTGAAGCTGCTCTTCTCAATGAACCAGTGTATTCCCGGCTTTGTCAGCTAATCTCCTGTGGTCTAAGGCAGTGAGTAGTTTACCATTCTTAGGTAAGTCAGAATCAACATGCTATTTTATGTTCATGGTTCACTACAATGGTGTGGCGCCTACTGACAAGTCAGCCAAACATGGAGACTTCTCAAGGGCTCTCAAGGAGAGATACGTTATTTAAGGAAAACTCCAGTAGGCAGTTAGGGAGATGTTGCTTCCTGAAGGTGGGTAGGAAACTTAATCAATACATTATATAATGATAGACAAGTGCTATCAGGGGATTTCATTGTCCGTAGAATAATGTCCAGGTCTGTTTGTTTTTGTAATGAAAATCAAAGGATCAGAGATACCTATATAGTCATTTGCTTACATCCAAAATTTTTCTCAGGGGGGTAAGGTCTGTAGTCTAGAATTGAAGCAGGAGTCTCTCCTACTTTATCAACACTTTTATGTTGACTACCTGTTATCCACCAGCATTGTTCTGCAGGTACAGAATATAGCAACAAACCAAAGAACATTTCACGAGGCTTATGTGGGGAAGACAGAAAAGGAATGAAGAACAAAGAGATATATTAGATAGTAAAGAGTGGTATACAATTAAAGCTGGTTAAAGGTATAAAAAGGAAATGGAGTCAGCAGTCAAAGATTAGGCAAGGAGTTGTTAAGGTGGAGTGATCAGAGAAAGCCTCTGTGAGGATATGACATTTGAACAGATATCTAAACGAAATGAGAGAACACTATACATATATTTATTTTAAAGAATTTTTAATGGGATGCTACACTTTGGTTTTGGTATCATTTGCATGCTACACCTTTTTCTCAGTAATAGAAGAGTCATTTACACTGCTGTATTGTCCTTTTATTTTTTGTGGGTGTTCTCCGGCAAATCATCCTTGTGATGCATTTTCAGATTGTTTTCTTATATGAGCCACACTCTCATTAATTAAGTAAGTGTTTTCTTCCAACACTTAGCTCCTTAAAATCTTGTTCTCTTTTACCAGTGAATGTAAGGATATGACAAGATACTCCTCTACTATGGAATGTACCTTAAATAATCCACAGAAAAGCAATTCATGGTTGCTTTTAACATAGTCCATCACTCCTGGGTCACTGCTGTTATGTATTGAAAACCTTCTGTCTCATTTCCTAAAGTGAATGTCTGTGTCATGTGCTCCTGTGGGGTACACCTCCGGCAGATGAGTGTCTCTAATAAACACAAGTATTAGTTTTCTCATAATTAAAATTCTTGAAGTTTTCAGTAAAAACAAAAACACTTAGTGATTGCTATTTAACATGCCTAGAAAATATTTGGGAATGTCTGCTTTGTTAGCTATGTCAACTTAGCTCGATTTTTTTCCTGATCCTAATGCTGAAATTAGGGATTCAAAACCCAATATTGAAATTGTCAAGGTTGAAATTAATCCTATTCATTACTTATTTGAAGTTTTTAAGCAGAATCCTCTAAAGTTAAATATTTGTATTAGCTTCTATCAAATGATTTCCATAATCTGCCTGTGGGTGCTACTGTATCCTCTTTACTCTAATTGTGAATACGTGTGATAATACAATTCCTGCTTTTTTTTAGCCCTGGACAAAAACAAAAATCAACCAAATATTTTAAAATGTGGTCTCTATCAGTTGGTCAGTCACTTTTTTTATTGAATCATAACTGTGTACATTAGTTCAATCATGGAGTACAGTGTGCAGGCTTCATATACAATCTGAGATAATTTCATCTGCCTGTTTGACATAACATTATTGAAGGGTACATGTGGAATACAAGTTCTCTTCAACTTGCCAGAAATATCCACACTTTCATCCTGATTTTCTGAAGGGAGTGTGTCCACAGGCTGATCTCAATCATTAACTCATTTCTTGATGTACTGTTGAGAAACCTAATAATGAACAGTCTTTATTCATGGCTTTAGAAATTTGTTCTTGGAGTTGAAAGGGAAAGATCCTTTCTCCGGTCACCATTGTTGTAGACTGAGGGGGACTAATTAAAAGCACCACTTTGTCCCGTATAGATTCTAATTCCATTGAAAAAAGACAAAGAAGTATGTCAAAATAAGAATACTACTGATTGTATTACTGGCAATATAGCATTAGGAAAATATGACTTAGTTTTGTGAGGAAAACATGAATCCTTTGATGCTGAAATCCAAAATTTGATTTAGGCAGGCAGTCATAGGGAGTATCAGACAGCTATGTGCCTCCTAACCAGTGAGTAAGGTCTTGTCTTATTGTGTCATCTAGAAGAAAATAGTGTATGTGCTCTCTGCTGGCAAAGCAGATAGATCCCAGGGATAAGGAAGGGGGTGATGAGCCACATTTGCTGAGTTTTTACTCTCATACTCACAGATCAGTAAGTATTGCTTCCTCCCTTTGGGGATATTAAGTAAGGGGACTAGTAAGAGAAGGACCAGGAGTGTTACACCGATATTCTTCCCCAAAAAATTACAATGAAAAGGGGTGGAAGCTTCCCTGGCCCCAGCTCCGAATCAACCATATTTGATTTATGCATTTTATTTTTGTACTGAACCCTACAGAAAACAGTTAGGTAAGTTAGAAGGTTAGAATTGTATGTGATTTGCATTATGCCAAATGGTTTAACATTCTAACTCTGAGAAACATTCTGACTACTGAGGTGTGTGGTCCACCTTCTGTGTTCTGTTCTGGTGTGCCCTGTGACTCTCTTGTATCTCTTTACTGGATTTATTCTTAAAAAGACAAGGAAGAAAACAAAATGATGAATGCAATAAAGCGAATTATATTTGTTTAGCATGTTCTTTATGCTAGTGAATAGGTTAAATGTTGTTATAGTTATTATCTTACTTAATTCTTACTAAGATCTAGATAGGCAGATATTATCTCAATCACAGCTGAAGAAACAGGAGCTGTCTCACATTCACTAAGGTAGCCGTTGGCAAAATCTGGATTTGAACCCAAACCTACCTGGTTACAAAGCTTTGCTCTTTCCAACAGCTGCTAATGGTGTTCTCTAATCTCTTCAGTATTGCTTAAGCATTGGATTTCTAAAGTTGAAAGAACAGACTGGATAAAATTATTAATACTGTAGACTCCAGAATCTGTTAAGAGTTTCTGATTTGCATAGTGGAACTTGATGAATCTTTGTTGAATGAAGGACTAAGTAAATGAATGAATAAATAACCAGTGTTGTTTATATTATAATGACTTTTAATTCTGTTAAGTTATTGTGACCTTACACTAACTTTTGCAGGGATTTTCCTTTAGTTCACTATCCTAACTGGTTGTTCCAAGACATACTTTCTAAGCCCACAACCAATACTGCAATGTAATTATTCCTGATATTGACTGGAATGGGCCAGGATGGACATCTTTGTTTCTTGGCAAGGCATCTGCTAGGAATTTGGAAATAAAGTCCAATAACTTTTCATTTTAGAAGCTTTGAAAATTGGATATCTGCTTACATACATGTACATGAGTGTACACACATCTACGTCTAATAAAAAGATGCTTAAATAGATATGAAGCCATGATTCTTCATGCAGTTATATGGTAAGAACAAAAAATGATTTGGCAGCTCCACAGCACATATGCCTTTTTCTAGGAAATAAAACCTGAAGTTCAGTAATAAGCACATGAGCCTCTGTGATCTCAGGTCTATATTTAGTACACGATGGTCTGCATCACGTGGACACTTGTGTGAGTGATTCACAAATATTTTGCAATGGAAAAACAAAACAGAGTGCTGTGAGTAAATTACTCACAGTTTTTGGCCAGGGCTGTGTTTGAACCCTCCACCTCCAGCATAAGGGGCCAGTGCCCTACTCCTTTGAGCCACAGGTGCTGCCCCTCTTCTTCCTTCAATGTCTATGGTTCAAGAGCTAAAAGATCAGAGTTTATAAGAGCAGTAGTCGACAGTGTGTATTTGTAAAAGTTTTCTAGAATAATTCTAATGGTTGACTGTGTTTGTAAACAACTTGGAGGATGCAAGATGTGCTGTAAAAAGGAACACAAACCTACATGGAGAGGAGCAAGCTTGACTGAAAATTGAACAGGATAAAATACAGAAACAATGAGCTCAGGCACAGAGGGAACTAAGTCAAGTGAAGAAGCATTAGAAAGAAAAATTAACATGCTAACAGAACTGGATTCTGTATCCGTGGTAGGTGGGGCAGAATAGATGCCACAGAAAATCAAATCAGTGTTCTGAAGAACTAATTAAAGAAGCTCTGCCAATGTGCAGGAATAAAGGTCAAATTTTTAAAAGAATGAGACAGAATATGATATGCATGGTGAACAGAGAGTAACAAGGTATATGAGAATACAGAAAATAGAAATAAAGATAGCAATAACCAGATGTCTAAACTGAAGACATCTTTCCAGAGATGATGTCCTTTCACAGATATTGAAAGGACTGACCACATTCTAGACCGCATGGGAAGATGTAAATCTACAGATATTTAGACTTTTTAAATAATTACAAATAAAAATGTACACATCCATGTAGGGGGGTGAGGTATACTAGGTTAACTGGATAGAAACAAAAATCAGCTTTTGAATATATTTAATATAGAGATACATAATCAAAAGACAGTTGAAATTGTATTTTTCGTCTTCTCAGCGGCCATGGAAAGGCTGTCGATTTGAAGTACAAAAGACTGACCTTTAATTCCTGAAGTAGCCAAATCAGTGCATGCACTCAAATCCAAATACAGCAAATAAGAAAACAGACAAAGCACAGGTGAAAATACACATGGCCACTCACATCATCAGTCATTGTAAGGATGACTAGTAATTCAAGAAATGTAAATAAAAACCAAGAATTTTTTTTTTTTACTCTCAAATTTTCATTGATTAAAATATACACAAGTGTGATATTTTGGCAAAGCTCGTAATTGTTGAAATGTGAATTGGTTTGACTTTTCCAAAAATTTCTTTTTTTTTAATTGAAACAAATGACAAATTTTATTATATGAGTTAATTTTTACCTCCAAACACAAGGATAATGAAAGACATTTTCCATGCAAAATATTATATACATCAAATAACAATGTGTAGTTTAGGTTTCCTAGGAAGCAGACTCTGTGAAAGAAATGTACATGCAGGAAGTGTATTTTGGGGGCGGTGCCGTCTAGATGAAGACCAATGAGAGTGGAGGAATGGAGCAGGATAGACACAGGAAGAAGTTGAACTCTACCGAAGCCCCCACAAATGTCTCAGTTGATCCCTTGAGGAACCTCTGAAGTTGGGAAAGTCTCCCCCCCCCTTTTTTTTGAGGCTGGATAAATTTTATGTGTGTATATATAAGTATATACAGACACACGCACACGCACATTATGAGGATTATTCAATCAGAAAGAAAAGGCAGGGTGGGCAGGAGAGAGATGGTGAAGACAGAA
>CAUYRH010175717.1:0-16609 GCA_963574655.1 Perodicticus potto | reverse complement strand
CTTGCAGTGCTATAAATTTCCCTTTTAGGACTGCCTTTGCAGTATCCCAGAGGTTGTGTCTTCATTGTCATTTTGTTCCAAAAATTTGGTAATTTCCTTCTTAATCTCATCAATGACCCATCTGTCCTTCAGCATAAGGTTATTTAGCTTCCATGTTTTTGTATGAGTATGCAGATTCCTCTTGATATTAAGTTCAACTTTTATTCCATGATGGTTGGAGAAGATGTAAGGAATAATTTCTATTATTTTAAACTTGTTGAGTTTAGATTTGTGACCTAAGACGTGATCAATTTTAGAGTATGTTCCATGGGCTGGTGAGAAGAATGTGTTTTCAATTTTATTAGGATGAAATGTTCTGTAAATGTCTGTTAAATCCAGTTGTTGAATAGTTAAGTTTACATCTAAAATTTCTTTACTTAGCTTCTTTTTGGAGGATGTATCCAACACTGCTAAAGGAGTATTAAAATCTCTAACTACTATGGACTGGAGGAAATCAAGTTACTCATGTCTATTAGAGTTTATCTTATAAATTGAGGTGCATTCTGGTTGTGTGTATAAATATTAATAATTGAAATCTCATCATATTGAGTATTGCCCTTAAGAAATAGGAAGTGTCCGTCCTTATCCTTCCTTACTGTTGTTGGTTTAAAGCCTATTTTGTCTGCGAATAAGATTGCAACACCTGTTTTCTTCTGCTTTCCATTTGCCTTGAATATAGGTGACCATCACTTTACCCTGAGTCTATATTTATCTTTTAAGGTAAGATGAGATTCTTGTATTCAGCAGATATCTGGCCTTTGTTTTTGTATCCAGTCAACTAACCTATGCCTCTTTAGAGCAAAATTTAAGCCACTTACATTAATTGAGAATATTGAAAAGCCTGCTAGAATTTTGGGTATCGAGTTTTTGCAAGTGCAGTGGACATTTATAATCCTTTCACCACAGTGTAAGTTGGAATTTGATCAAAAGTTTCTGAATGAGTTTACTTTTGTGGTGGAGGATTGTACTGGTCTTTATGGAGGATAGGTCTGGAATATCCTGGTGTAGTTATGGCAAATTTCTACAACATGTGAATGTCATTAAAGTATTTAATTTCTCCATCATAAATGAAACTCAGTTTAGCTGGATACAGGATCCTGGGTTGAAAGTTATTTTGTGTTAGGAAATTAAAAAGTCAATGACCATCCTCTTCTAGCTTGAAAGGTTTGATCAGAGAGATCTGCATTAATTCTCATATTCTTCCCCTTGTAGGTTAGGGTTGTCTTACCTGTGGCTGCTCTCAGAATTTTGTCCTTCATATTAACTTTAGTGAAGTTAATTATGATGTGCCTGGGGGATGTCTTATTAGGGTTGACTACTCATGCTGTGGTTCTGAAACTGTCTGCCATCTGAATTTCAGACTCTCTTCACATGTCTGGAAAGTTCTCTTTCATAATCTCAGGAAGAGACTTTGTGCCTTGCGAAGCCACTTTATCACCTTCAGGGATCCCTATAAGGTGATTATTGGTTTTCTTCAAATTATTCCAGAGCTCTCTGAGAGAATGATCCATTTTTGCTCTCTATTTGTCTTCCTCTTTGAGAGTTTGGTAGCATTTGGAAGCTTTGTCTTCAGTGTCAGAAATCCATTCTTCTGCTTGCTCCATTCTGTTACTGAGGGATTCTACTGTATTTCTCAGGGCTGCAAATTCTTGTCTTAATGTGTCAAAATCTGGTGATTTTGTTTTTGAATTCATTGAATTCTTGAGACAACTTTTGAAATGCTCCTTGAATTTCTAATTCCAACTTTATCTCTAGTCTATTGATTTTATTTGCAATCCAAATTCTGAATTTAATTTCTGACATCTCAGCCATCTGTTTATGAATGAGATCTTCAGTTATGTCCACCAAATTGTTCCTTGGGAGGGTTGATCTATTCTAGTTGTTCATGATACAGGAGTTTTCCTGCTGATTCTACCCCATGATTATTTTACACCATTTGACTAGACAAGCAGATAAGGAGAAGTTGGGTTGGGGGCTCTAGGAGTAGTGATTAGCCAGCCCTTTGTCCAAAAGCAGGGACTGGAGTATGTACCTTTACCCCTAGAGTTTTGCCAAGGACCCATAAAGTGCTATGGCTTGAGAAACTGGGGACATGCTTGGTGTGGTGGTTCTAAGTGGCTCTGTCTTATTTTTAGCTGGTCTCTGTCCTTCCCTAGTGAATCAGTTACTCTGGGCTGAAGTCTCAGCTGTGGAGAAGTATCAGCAATTAAGTCACTCCACCCCCCCCATAGGCAACAATTGAAAAAAGAAAATCAAACCTTGCCACAACCACACACCTAGGGTATCACTTTGGATAGTCCTCAGATGATTGGCCCAGTTCAAGAGGTCCAAATCAATTTTCCCAGTAGCACTGGTCTCAGGTGGGAGAGTTGAAAAGATCTCTGGCAACTAGATAGCAGGGTTATACTGGTGGCTCAAGTATGACTCGCTCTGGTGCTCCGTGAGGTCACAAGGACCAACCCAGGAAATAAATTAGTCTGGGAAGGTTGAAGCCTACTTCCCCACCTTGCACCTCTGTCACACCCAGTCACTGATAACACCGCAGGGCTGTGACCCATTTCCCTCCATTGAGCAGATGACCCAGGGGGTTGTGCTTGTCTGAGTCACAGGGAGATCTATGTCCCCTCATCTTTAAGGAGGAATGAGTACCTATATTACTCAACCTTGTCTAATAGATAAAGAAAGAATACTACCCAATACATTCTTTGAAACAAACATCACCTTGACCCTAACCAGGAAAAAAGATTAAAACTTCTAATTTCATCAATCAGAAGTGCTAAAGATGAATAACAGACTCCTCAGAAATTCAAAAAATCCTTAATGAATATTGCAAGAAACATTATTCTTAGAATTATGAAAATCTGAAGGAAATTGACCAATACTTGGAAGCACGCCACCTTTCAAGACTTAGCCAGAATGAAGTGAAAATGTTGAACAGGCCTAAATCAAGTTCTGAAATAGCATCAACTATACAAAATCTCCCTATAAAGAAAACCCAGGGACCAGACGGCTTCACATCAGAATTCTGCCAAACCTTTAAAGAGGAATTAGTACCTATATTACTCAACCTTATCTAATATATAGAAAAAGAAAGAATACTACCCAATACATTTTATGAAGCAAACATCACCTTGATCCCCAAACCAGGAAAAGACCCAACAAGAAAAGAAAATTATAGATCAATATCACTAATGAATATTGATGCAAAAATGTTCAACAAGATTCTAACCAACACAATCCAGCAATACATCAAACAAATTATACACCATGGCCAAGTGGGTTTTATTCCAGGGTCTCAAGGCTGGTTCAATATATGTAAATCTATAAACATAATTCAACACATAAACAAAATAAAAAACAAAGACCATTTGTTCTCTCAATCAATACAGGAAAAGCTTTTGATAATATCTAGCATGCCTTCATGATGAGAACCTTAATAAAACTAGTATAGAAGGGATATTTCTTAGTGATAGAGGCCATCTACTGATGAGAGATGTTTCTCTCATCATATTGAACAGAGTTAAATTGAAATCATTTCCACTTAGATCAGGAACCAGGTAAGGTTGTCCATTATCTCCACTGCTCTTTAATATTGTAATGGAAGTTTTAGCCATCGCAATTAGGGAAGAAAAGACACTCAAGGGTATCCATATAAGGTCAGAAGAGATTAAACTTTCACTCTTCACAGATGATATGATTGTATATCTGGAAAACACCAGGGATTCTACTACAAAACTTTTAGAAGTGATCAATAAATATAGCAGTGTCTCAGGCTAGAAAATCAACACTCATAAATCTGTAGCATTGATATATATCAAAAATAGTCAAGCTTAAAAAACACTCAAGGACTCTAATCTGTTCACAGTAATGTCAAATAAGATGAAATAGGGAGTTTACCTAGTAAAGCACATGAAAGTTCTCTACAAAGAGAACTATGAAACTCTAAGAAAAGAAATAGCTGAAGATATTAACAAATTGAAAAACATACCATGCTCATGGCTGGGAAGAAACAACATTGCTAAAATGTCCATACTACCCAAAGAAATATACAATTTCAATACAATCCCTATTAAAGCACCACTGTCATACTTTAAAGACATCAAGAAAGTAATACTTCATTTTATATGGAATCAGAAAAAAACTCAAAAAGCCAAGACATTACTCAGAAATAAAAACAAAGCAGGAGGAATCATGCTACCAGACCTCAGACTATACTATTAATCAATAGTGATCTAAACGGTATAGTACTGGCACAAAAACAGAGAGGTAGGTGTATGGAGCAGAATAGAGAATTAAGAGATGAACCCAGCTACTTATCATTACTTGATCTTTGAGAAGCCAATTAAAAACATTCAGTGGGAAAAATATTCCCTATTTAACAAATAGTCCTGGATGAATTGGCTGGCAACCTGTAGAAGACTGAAACTGGATCCACACCTTTCACCTTTAACAAAGATAGACTCTCACTGGATTAAAGATTTAAACTTAAGTCATGAAACTACAAAAATACTAGAAGAAAGTGCAGGGAAAACTTGAAGAAATAAGCCTGGATGAATATTTTATGAGGAGGACCCCCTGGGCAATTGAAGCAACATCAAAAATACACTTCTGGGACCTGATCAAACTAAAAAAACTTCTGCACAGCCAAGAACACAATAAGTAAAGCAAGCAGACAGCCCTCAGAATGGGAGAAGGTATTAGCAGGTTATGCCTCCAACGACGGTTTAATAACCAGAATCCACAGAGAACTCAAACGTATTAGCAAGGAAAGAACAAGTCATCCCATGTCAGGGTGGGCAAGGGACTTGAAGAGAAGCTTCTCTGAATTAGACAAGTGCACAATCTATAGACACATGAAAAAATACTCATCATCCTTAATCATCAGAGAAATGCAAATCAAAACTACTTTGAGATATCATCTAACTCCAGTAAGATTAGCCCACATAACAAAATCTTAAAACCATAGATGTTGCTGTGGATGTGGAGAAAAGGGAACATTTCTACACTGCTTGTGGGAATGAAAACTAATAAGTTCCTTTTGGAAAGATATTTGGAGAACACTTAGAGAGCTAAATATAGACCTGTGATTCAATCCTACAATTCCTCTACTAGGTATATATTCAGAAGACCAAAAATCACATTATCACAAAGATATTTGTGCCAGAATGTTTCATAATTGAAACAGCCCAATTCATAATTGTTAAGTCATGGGAGAAGGCCAAGTGCCGATAGACCCACAAATTGATTAATAAATTCTGGTATATATACACCATGGAATATTATGCAGTCTTAAAGAAAGATGAGATTTTTCCTCTTTCATTTTTACATGGATGGAGCTGGAACATATTCTTCTTAGCAAAGTATATCAAGAATGCAAGAAAAAGTATCCAATGTACTCAGCCCTACTATAAAACTAATTGATATCTTTCATATGAAAGCTATAACTCAATTATAGACAAGAATATAGGGAATAGGGAAAGGGAAGGGATGGGTGGGGGGAGGATAGATGAAAGGAGCATAATTGGTGGGACCACACCTACGGTGCCTCTTAGAAAGGTACAGGTGAAATTTACTAAATGCAGAATATAAACGTCTTAACATAATAACTAAGAAAATGCCACGAAGGGTATGTTAACCAGTTTGATGAAAATATTTTAAACTGTGTATAAAACCAGCACATTGTACCTCAGGATTGCATTAATGTATACAGCTATGATTTAGTAAAAAAGTAAAATAAATAAATTAATAAATAAATTTTTATAAATTACAGCAGCATGGTTGGAATTGTGGGCCATTATCTTAAGTGAAACAAGTCAGGCACAGAGTCAAATATTGCCCATTCTCACTCAGGGTTGGGTACTAAACATGTACATACATGGACTTAGATAGTGTGATGACAGACAATGGAGACTTCAAAGGATGAGAGGATGAGAGAGGGGCGAATGAGAAGAGATTAGTTGATAAGTACAATGTATGTTATTCAGGTAATGGACAACCTAAAAGCCCTGATTTACTACAACATAATCTATGCATGTTAATGAAGTTGCACATGTATTCTATAAATTTATACAAATTAAAAATATAAATTATAGATTCTATAGGCATTATACCAAAAAAAGTTAACTAAAAATCATGATAATGTGATGGCATTCCACCCTTTCAGCATAGTAAGACTCTGACTTAAAAACAAAAACCAAAACAAAACAAACAAACAAAAAATCCCCCATATATATATGTAAAATAAGAAAAAAAAATAAAAACCATTAAGGTTATTTTAGCTTTCTCTTATGTAAGTTAAATACCTAAGGCAATGAAGAAATATACCCTTTTATAAGAAAATATGTTACTAATCAAATATGTTTTATAGCCAATTTTACTTGTAATTGGCATAAAAATTATGGTAGCATATGCAATAACTTAGAAATGATGCTTATAAGACATCAGTTTTGAAAGACAAGGTACACTGAAACCAATTAAAATTATTTAAAGATAAAATTGTAAAACAAATTAAAATTAATTTTTTATACACCTAAAAGCATTGTTCTAACTCCTTATGAATTAATTAACTGAGTCCTAACAAAAAATAGCAAGACTCTAAAAGGCTGTCTTTTTTTTACAAATAAATAAAGGTAGCGTTAAGTTATGTAATAGAGCCAAATTGATGCTAAGAGCTAGTATCAAATTTAGGAAGTTTGTCTTCATGATTATAACCCCTCTGTTACCTGCCTTGAGAATTGTGGTAACACAGGAATGGGGATGGCATGTGGCCCTGAAACCAGATCAACATGTATTGTCGTGGATGATGTGTCACACTTATATTGTTCAAATGTAAAAATAATTGAAATACAACCTTGAAATCAGTAATTGGACAAAGGGCTAATTCTTTTGTTGAATTTTTTTTTTGTAGAGACAGAGTCTCACTTTCTTCCCCTTGGTAGAGTGCTGTGGCGTCACAGCTCACAGCAACCTCCAACTCTTGGACTTAAGTGATTCTCTTGCCTCAGCCTCCCGAGTAGCTGGGACTACAGGCTGTTGAAATTTTTTCTATGTGGGTATATAAATACAGCCTCAGTGTAAAAACAGAGCATGTGCAGTAAAAGTATGGTATTGCAATTTTATGCATGGCCACTGTAATACACGCAGTCTGTCTTTGACCAAAAGGTCATTACATGGTGCATAATTGTATTACAAACTAGGGAAGTTCCTAGTTCCAGAGGCCTAGTTAGTGCCATATGGGTCAAGGCTTCACATCTTTCATAGTCCTAAGACCACTCATCTTTTCAATGATTCATTAACAGGATTCTCAGACTTCACAGTAAAGCCATATGCTCATGTTTACCATAATATGGATCAAGATAAGAACAGAAATATGTCCCATACTTATTTTTAGTGTTGTTTCAATTGCCAAAAGGGTATTTTTCATAAAATCTTTCCCCAGTCCTATATCATGAAGCTTTCCCCACACTTTCTCCTAGACTTTTTATCATTTCATGTCTTAAATTTAAATATTTTATCACTATGGTCTTTGTTTTGCATCTATTGAAATGGTGAATTACATTTGTGGATTTGCATATGTTAAACCAGTTTGCATTTTTTGGGTATATGAGCCTCTCAATAGATGCAGAAAAAGCATTTGATAAAATTCAGCATCCTTTTTATAATAAGAACACTGAAGAGAGTGGGAAAAGGTGGCACATTTCTTAAACTGATTGAAGCTGTCTATGACAAACCCACAGCTAATATCATACTGAATGGAGCAAAACTAAAAGCATTTCCACTTAGAACTGAAACAGACAGGGATGTCCTCTATTGCCACTACTATTCAATAGAATGCTGGAAGTTCTAGCCAATGCAATCAGGTAGGAGAAGGATATACGCTCATCCAAACGGGGGCAGAGGAGGTCGAACTCTCGTTCTTTGCTGATGAAATGATCTTATACTTAGGGAACACCAGAGATTCAACCAAAATACTTCTAGAAGTGATCAAGAAATAAAATTGTCGCACAGTATAAAATCAATGTCCACAAATGTCCACAAAGCCTTTGTACACCCCAGTAACAGCTAAGTTGAGAAGCTAATCAAAGACAAAATTCCTTCAACAGTAGCTTCTAAGAAAATGAAATACCTAGAAATATGCTTAATAATAGAGGTGAAGGACCTCTATAAAGAGAATTATGAAACACTAAGAAAAGTAATAGCAGAAGACGTTAACAAATGGAAGCGCATACTATGCTCCTGGCTTGGAAAAATCAACATTGTTAAAAGGTCTATTACTTCCCAAAGAAATCTACAGATTCAATGCAATCACCATTAAAATGCCAATATCATATTTTGAAGAACTGGAAAAAGACAGTTATTCATTTTTTTTGAAACCAGAAAAAAAATCCCATATAGCCAAGGTAATTTTTAGTGATGAAAACAAATCCAGAGGCATCACCCTAACAGACTTTAAGCTATATTACAGTTCACAGTGTTCAAAACAGCATGGAATTGGCCCCAAAATAGACATAGACATTTGGAACCAAATATAAAACCATGAGATGAAATCAGTCCCTTATAGCCAACTGATCTTTGATAAACCAAACAAAAGCAAACAGTGGGGAAAAGAGACCCTGTTCAATAAATGGTGCTGGGAAAACAGGATATCCACCTGTAAAAGACTGAAAATTGACTCTCACCTTTCACCACTTATAAAAATTTATTCAAGATGGACACAAAATTTAATCCAAGAAAAGGTAGACTTTTAGTAGAACCTGCAGTATTTCTTAGAATTGCATTGGTTGTTTTGGGTTATTTTTTTCTTTTGCCATTCAAAATAAAGTACTATTTTTTCAAGTTCTTCAAAGTATGATGTTGGTGATTTGATTTTGATTGCATTAAATCTGTCGATTGCTGTCTGTAGTATGGACTGTTTCTTTTTTCTTTTTTTTGCAGTTTTTGGCCAGGGTTAGGTTTGAACACGCCACCTCCGGTATATGGGTCTGGAACCGTACTCCTTTGAGCCACAGGCACTGCCCCAAGTGTATGGACATTTTAACAATGTCAGTTCTTCCCAGCCTGAGCATGGTAAATTCTTCCAAGAGACATGAATAAAACCGTCTCTGAAGAAGACAAAAAAACGGCCAACAAACACATGAAAAAATGCTCACTGTCCCTACTCATCAGAGAAATGCAAAACAAAACTACATTAAGATACCACCCCAGTGAGAATAACCCACATCATAAAGTCCCGAAGCTGACAATGGTGTAGAGAAAAGGGAACACTCTGCCACTGTTGATGGAATTGCAAACTGATATGGCCTCTATGGAAAGCAGTATTGAAAATCCTCTAAGAGCTAAAAGTAGACCTTTCATTTGAACCATCAATTCTCTTACTAGATATATGCCCAGAAGAAGAAAAAAAATTGTTTTACTGTAAGGAAGTATCACAGCTCAATTCACAATCGCCAAGATGTGGAATCAACTCAAGTGCCCATACACACATGAATGGATTAATAAACTGTGGTTTATGTATACTATGGAATACTATTCAGCCATTAAAAGATGGAGACTTTACATCGTTTGTATTTACCTGAATAGATTTGAAGAATAATCTCCTCCCTAGTAAAGTGTCACAACACTAGAAAAGTAAGTATGCAGTGTACTCAATACTAATATGAAACCAATAGACAAAAAACTATAAACCCATGCTAGAGAAAAACACAAATTAAAGGGAAGGGATAAGAGGAGGAAGGAGGCAGATTGGTGAACTCTCACCTCATAGGCACAATGCAAGGGTATACAGCACACCCCTGGGTAAGGGCCTCAACTACAACTTGGACTTCACTTAATAAATGCAAACAATGTAACCTAAACCCTCATGCCCTCATATTAATGTGAAATAAAAACAGGAAATAAGAACACGAAAAAGCACATATGACAATGTCTAGGACAGATCAGGAATGAGTTTCTGGTTGTCTTCTTTTGGCAGAGTTGGAGAAATAGCACTTACTTCCACCAACAGTGATGCATGGTGACATGAGCAAAAGTGCAGTTACGTGTCACTTGACGATGGGGCTATATATTCTGAGAAATTTGTGCTAGGTAATTTTGACCTTCTGTAAACATGATAGAATGTACTCACACAAACTGATATGGTTTAGTCTACTACATACCTAGGCTATATGGCAAGGAATATTGCTCCTGTGCTACAAACCTATACAGTATATTATTGAACTGAGTACTGTAAATAATTTTAATACAGTGGTAAGTATTTGAGTATATAAACATCTCTAAACATAGAAAAAGTTCAGTAAAAATATAGTGTTACAATCTTATGGGACCACCATCATTTATAAAGTCCATCTTTGATCAAAAGGTCATTATGCAGCATAATAACTGTATTCAAAATTAGAGAAGTTCCACTGATTCTACAGGCCTAGCTAACATCATGTGGATCAAGGCACACACCATCTATCACATTGCTAGCAAAATCTATTTGGAATGGCCCAAAACCCACATGTAAACAAAACATTCTTTTGAGGCAGGATAGTCTACACATTTAGCGGTTACCTCACAGAAGCCAGAGACAAATGCCAGCCTTTCTTTGTGATGTGCGTGGGGTAAACAACACATCCTTACTGAATTAATCCTTTGCTGCACATATACCTACCATCCATTAATCAATTGTTTAAGGAGTAAAAATCCACCTTTGTCATTTCCTTACTGATTTCATTGGATCATTGGATCATTTCCAGCCTTTTTTTCCCTTTCATTTCTAAATCTTTTGATACTAAATAAAATTCTTGAATGTTCTGGTATGTTCCGGTATAGCTGTACAAATTTTGTTTTCTTGGTTTTGCAGGTGCCAAGTTGAAGTAAAGAGTATACATATTTTCAATTTTGGTTGACATATAATATGATTTAGGGGTTCGGCACCCGTGGCTTAAGCAGCTATGGTGCCAGCCACATACACCTAAGCTGGTGAGTTCCAATCCAGCCTGGGCCAGCCAAATGACAATGACGGCTGCAACCCAAAAATAGCTGGCCGTTGTGGTAGGTGCCTGTACTCAGTCCCAGCTACTTGGGAGGCGGAGGCAGGAGCAACAGCTTGAGGCTCTATCTAAAAAAAAAAAAAAAAAAAAAAAAAATATATATATATATATATATATATATACACACAAACACACATATATATAAAATGAGATTTAGGGTTCATCTGATAATTTGAGTCTTCTCAAAGAGAAACACAGAATTTTCAATTATTCATGTATTCTTCATGTGTTCTTGTATGTATTCTAATATTTTAACATAATTAATGAATATTAATGCTATTTATCCTCTCATTTGTATAATACATTTGGCCTTTACCTATTAAATTTTATAGTTATCTGTTTTACTGATAAAAAACTACTTTTTAAAAACCTTGACTTTAAAGGGTGTCTTTTTAAGTTTCTTTTAACTTTAATCATTTCGAGTTGGTTGTCTTTGATATCATAGGCACACAGATATATGATTTGTGAATAATAGCAGTGTGTTTTTCTCCTTTCCTGTACTATCTGCTACTTTTCTTACTTTAATACATAGGGTTAGCCTTTTAGGACTATATCAACTCATGGCTATTTCTATCTTTTTTCTGCCTTCAATGGGATTACTTATCATTAATAATGATATTTGCCCCTGATTTCTGGTAAGAAGCCATAATCGGGATGAAGACCTTTCCTCTTTTTTACATTTTACATTTTTAATATTTTATTTGGTGACATTTTACATTTACATTTATTTGGTGATATTGTACAATTACTTAAAGAATATTTTTGAAAACCTGACAATAATGAAAAGAGATTTAAAAGAAAAGAGATACTTAGAATTCTGAGAACAAAAAGAAAAACCATAGTTTATCTTGGAAATTATATGTAACAAAAGCAAAATGTATGATTTGTAAATAATAAAGTGATAGGAATTGGGATAATTAGATCCATTATGTCAGTAAGTTTAAATTACAAATCTTTTGTTGGAAGGCAGATAAATGCTTGCTGAATTTCCTTAAAAATCCAATAAAATTGCTTAGAGAGACTTCTCAAAAATTAAAACGTAATTATAAATAAAATTTATAAATTAAAAATGTGTTAAAGATAAAAACAATAAAATTACACTAAGCGTAAAAAGCCCAGCATTTAAATGCTTCATATGTGCAAGGTGGTATATGTCCATTGATTGCTAACTTAATCTCACAACAGTTTATGTTATCTATAATAAAATAGATCTTATTATTATTATTTAATTTTTGCAAATAAAGAAGCTGTCATTTTACAGAATGAAGAAATCTGTTAATGGCAGAAGAATAACTTCAAGAGCTAAAATTAAAACCAGAGCCAATTAAACTCAAAGGTTACATTGTTCTCACTATGCTGTATTGACAATGTCTCTACTTAGAAACACATTATTGAACCTGAGAAACATGAAAAAGCTCAGAGAAATTATCTTAATTTAATGTGGACATTATTGTAGTTTTGGGCACTAGATATGAGAAAGAAAAAGAGATAGAAGGGAGAGAATTTAGTACATTTATGACAACTAATATTGTATGGACTTAATTTTATCTCTATAATTAAAATGATTGGCTCCATATTATAGATATGAATAATAAAAGGAACAATTGTTTAATATGAGTAGTTCATATATAGACATCATGACTCTGTGTGCCAAATCTTGAAATCAAAGATATGCTATATGCTTAGATAGTATAATTTTCTCTCCTTTCTCTCCTTTCAATAATAATTTGAACTATTTCTCAAGAAAGTGGACATTAAAATTAACATGTTATCAAAATAAATTTATAAATTGCTATTTTATTTATAAATTGATATTGAAATTATTTTAACTAATTCATTTTAAAGGAATTTCTAAAATTTCTTTCCAATAGCCTTTTCAAGTTAGAGATTGAGTTTTCAAAATGTAATGTGTTGGTCATTCAAAATTATACATTTAAATTTTATAAGTATTTTAGAGTATATGTTTACACTATAAAATGTAGATTGAAAAACACTACAAGGGCTCAGATGCAACTGATTCAGCATAAAGAGAATTCTCTCTATCTATCATGGCAGCTCCCGATCTCTTTAAAGTAATATTGGAGTCTCATTTTTTTTTTTCTGAATGATGAATCATTGTAATAGCAAAATGTTTATAGAACATGTGTTATTCCATTCTTGATGTTGCAAAGGAAAAAGTGACAATATTTTTATTGCATCAGTATGGAGCATGGAACTAGTTGTCATGAAGGCTGAGTGAAGAAATACCATTTCATATCCATTATATTGACTTTGCAAAGACTGAGCTATGAAAGTGAAATGACCAGAACATAGTAAAGCAAACAAGCCTATTTCAGTCATCTCTATAATTGATTCCAATGGCCCTTGCTGATACAATTGTGCAATCAGCAACATCTATCATGAGGACAGCCTACATGATTGGACTGGGAACACATCAGGTTATCCTGTATGAGTGTATATGTATGTGTTTCCAGTTCGTATACACACATTTTACAGCTTATTCACTATCACAAATATGCAGGTCAGTGACATAATTTGAATTTTGGCTAAGCAGAACTTGAAAAAGTATCAGAATTTTCTAATGAAATCAGCCCAATCTTCAAGAAGACATTGTAAATTTAAAATACATTTTCTACAATTTTCATGATTATTTTAATATCTATTAATCAAAAACTCGAAGTTACTGAATTAAAACAAAAATCATATAATAATCATACAGTACCATGGCCACCATGAAAAACACTAAATCTAATAGAAATATCCTGTCATTAAAACTAATGGTACTGTCACTCTCTGGGAAATTTTACCTCGTTAGCCAATCTTTTCTTTTAAATGTTAATTCTTCTTCTGTCTTTCATGATATAACTTGCCCGTTATCTTTCTATACTTATAATAATTGTAAATTGTTATCTTAGCCTTTTCTACACCTGGTTTTTACATATTGATGTTTCCCAGATATTGTAGATTAAACAATAGGGCCACAACAATTTTCTGCTCATTTCCAAAGGGTGTGAAGTCCATTTTCCCAACCCTAGAATCTGGGCCCAGGCTTCAAGGTGTAATGCAAAATCAGCCTTGATCTTTTGAAATATTTACATAAGAGTCCTCTGTTGAGAAGCAGCCTCTGATAAACAAATGCATAGAAATAGAGCCTTACACCCCAGGTGTTCACCTGAGACCAGCCTCCAGGATATCTGTAAGGTAAGTGTAGCTGCATGAGCCCAGGAAAGACTGGAAGAAGACTCATTTAGTTAAAACAGAATTTTGAAAAGCATCTTACCATTTTTTTTGACCCATTAAATCATGGGACAATTTTATAAAGAATAATAAAAACGTGGTAACTCCAGAATTCTTGTTGCTAATTTTTCACATTCTATCACAAACTATCCCAGACTAACCTTCTAGTATTTTAACTATAGAAGGATCCAAATTTATGATGGTTGAACTCTAATAGCTACAATATCTTTGTGTTGACAATATTTAAATCTCTTTCAGCTATCTTGAAATTTAAAATACATCATTATTAACTATAGTCACCATACTGTGCAATAGATCACTATACCCTATTTCTTCTGTTGAACTGAAATTTTGTATCCTTTGAAAATTTTTCCTTTTCCCTGAGTAGCCCTAAACATCCAGCTTTTGGTCTACTTCTATTTGTTTGAGGTTTTTAGATTCCACTTAAATGACATCATGTCGTTTGCTTATTTGTTTTTCTGTGCCAGGCTTATTTCACTCAAAATAATGAAAATAATGTCCTCCAAGTTCAATTTTTTTTTTTTTTTTTTTTGTGACAGTTTTTCTCCTGTTGCTAGGGTGCCACAGCCTCAGCTTCGCTCTCAGCAACCTCAAATTCCTGGGCTCAAGTGATCTTTCTGCCTTAGCCTTTTGAGTAGCTGGGTCCATAGGCACCCACTATCTCTCTTGGCTAATTTTTAACTTTTTCTATTTTTAGGAGAGATGAGGCCTTTCTCTCATTCAGGCTGGTCTCAGATTCCTGGGTTTACGCAATCCTTCCCTCCTCAGCTTCCAGAATGTTAGGATTGCTGGCATGAGCACTACACTTGGCATAAAAGCTGTAATTTGTGTCAACATGGACTCCTAAGGGGTAAGAAGCATGATCCATGGAGGGAGTGGCATGTTTGGGGAGATGATATAAAAGTTAGACTTTTACCATTGTGTTATCGTAATTGTTTATAGTTATTTGGGGCATGTAGTTTGAATGCCAAACATTAAAAATTGGGTGAAGTGTTTGGGTTTTATCAAGGAAGGGTTACTTCAAAGAAGTTCAGAAGTACATGTCATAATTAGCACAGGAAGACCACACATGTAGTTTCCATTCAGATTTGGGAATCATGTTCTAAAAGAGATGTAGAGAAAATAGAATATAGGTAAAGAAAAGTATTTGGAATAATAAATTCAATCACTTTATCCTCTAATTTCACAAATATGCCTCTTTAATTTTTTTGTAAAATATTGAGGACAGGATAAAACAGAGTTAGAAACTTCCGTCTTACTCTGAAAAATTGTTAATCAATCTTTTTGATGTTAAATTACCTAACCACTTATTAATAAATGTAAATATCTCTAAATCTAGTCCATAG
This sequence comes from Perodicticus potto, assembly GCA_963574655.1. Classification (NCBI taxonomy): domain Eukaryota; kingdom Metazoa; phylum Chordata; class Mammalia; order Primates; family Lorisidae; genus Perodicticus; species Perodicticus potto. The sequence goes on along the minus strand of CAUYRH010175717.1, from coordinate 933 downwards.
TCCTCCATATAATTTTTTATAAATATATTATGAAAAAGCTTATCAAATACTATATTAAATGCCAGTGATAGGTAAAGTGCTATTTGTTTCTTATCTCCACCCAGGAATCCCCTCAATAAAAGGAAACATACCTAAGTATAACAAAAAAGTTCATGTATTCATTCATTTATTTATTAAATCATTCTTAATATCTCATATTTGTTTCTATTGTGATATATATTGGCAATATCAAAATTTGGTCCTTGCCCTCAAATACTTTATGTAGTACTCAAGTTCATATGGAGCTATTGTTTCTGGGGGGGCGGGAAGACATTTTAAATTTAAAAATATTTTTCCTCATAGAAAATTACAGTAAATCAGAAAATTAGATTATGTCAGTTAAACAAGAAAAATTAAAAATCCTCACATAATATGACTTGTACACCTACATACACACAGACACATGCACATCCATCCATACACAGAAGTAAGTACACATAAAGGGTAAGGGATGAAAAAATTACCAGTGTGGTATAACAAATAGATTCGGATTTTCATGACAAGTCAATATATTTGTATCTATTTTGTGGTAAATATTTTTTTTGGTTAAACATTTTTGGTAAGTTCTAATTCTTAGCATATCTTACTATACACAACTCCTGAAAGTTCATAAGGAATGAGTTATGATATTGTTGAATAATTATCTTCTAATTTAACATCTGTTAATATTGGTAGTTGATTGTTTTAGAATCTCTTTTTGTGTGTGTGTGTGTGTGTGTATGTTCAGCTCAGTGGATGATACTGCCAAGCAGTTTTTCAAAGTGTCTCATTGTGATTTTATTTTATTTTTTTGAATTGCTTTTATTATTAAATCATAGCTGTGTACATTAGTGCAATCAAGGGGTACACTGTGCTGGTTTCATATACAATCTGAACTATTTTCATCAAACTGAT